>JASANB010007364.1:0-26863 GCA_030248155.1 Sabatieria punctata | reverse complement strand
ACAGCGAGAGACAAATGGAAACCCTGAAACCCTGGAGGAAGTACTGGACCGAACTGGAAAGGCCTTCGTGCTTAGTGCTGCTAAACCACTGATCCCCAAAAAATGCACCACGAAGTGATTGGATATCTCAAGACACCTGGCATGCTATTGAGGAGAGAAGGAAAGCGAAACTAAACCAGGACCAAAACCGGTACCGATTCTGGAACCTAGAGAGGAACGAGAGTAGGCGAATCCAGGAAGGACAGGAATGAGATGTGGAATGATAGAGCAAGAACCTTACAGGAGGCAGTAAATCGTAACGATCAATCCAAGATGTTCAGACAACTGAAAACACTGACAAAACCCAGGTCAAAGCGACAAACCCAGTTGAAAGATGAGAATGGAGAGCAAATAACAAGAGCAGACCCAAGTGGCTGAAAGATGGAGCCGACACTTTGAACAACTGCTGAACAGGCCTCCTCCTAATCTTCCCAGTGAATTGATGAATATCAAAAGTCTGACTAAAACAGAAGATCCCTGAAGCTGAGTGCCTTGTAACGGAACAAGAAGTAAGGTCAACCTTGAAGCAAATGAAAAGACGAAGAGCTCCTGGGCAAATTGATCAGATAACAGTGGAGATGATTGAAACCAGCCCTGTTGCAGTTGCCAGAATTACCAGACTCCTCAACATATGTTGGGAGAAAGAACAGATCCCGGAAGAATGGAAGACTGGAATCATAGTGCCAATCTGGAAACAAAAGGAAGCAAAATGGAATGTAGCAACTACCGCAGTATCACTCTTCTATCTCATGTCTCCAAACTGATGGCAAAGATTGTACTTAAAGAGGCACTGCCCTACTTCCTGAACAAGCGAAGAACACAGCAAGCCGGGTTTACCCCCAACAAGTCAACTATTGACCAGATATTTGCATTGAGACAACTGATTGAGCTTGCAAGAGAGTACAGACGGCCACTTTACATTGCATTTATAGACCTAAAACAAGCTTTCGATTCTGTGGACCGACAGAGGATGTGGAAAGGTGATTGAACAAATCAAGATCCCAGCAAAACTGGAGAGAATGGTAAAGGCCCTCTATGATGCACCACGCAGTAAAGTGAGATGCGGACAGACCGAGTCAAAGAGCTTTGAACTGAAAACTGTAGTGCGGCAAGGATGTGTTCTGGCACCAACTCTGTTCAACTCGGTGATAGATTATGCCCTGAAATGGCTTGACCCGGAAGAAGTCTTCCCAGGTTTCCACCTGGGGACAAGAAAATCCAAGACCTAGACTTTGCAGATGATATAGCCTTCTTTTCTGAAACCCTGGAAGACTTGAAACATGGATTGTACACTATCAATGACGAATTCAACAAGCTAGGACTCCAGATTAATTGGGACAAGACCAAACTAATGGCTCCAGACTTTCTGACAACCCCTGCAACCATAGAGATCAGCGGTAACCGTGTGGAGTTTGTGAAGGAATTCCAATACCTTGGATCAGTGATAACCAGTGATGCTTCATGCCACCAAGACCTGCAGTCAAGAATCCACAAAAACGTTGGAAAAATGGCAAGCCTAAATACAGTACTGTGGAATAGAAGGGACCTGAGCCGAAAAACGAAACTGAGCATGTACCGAGCCTGATAACCTCCTCTCTGCTATATGCAAGTGAAACATGGGCGTTGAACCAAGGACTAGAGAAGAGATTGGACATCTTTGACAACAAATGCCTACGAAGACTGGAAAGAATTAAGTGGTACCAGCGCGTGTCCAACGATGAGCTCAGGAGAAGAACACAGCAACCGTATGCCTCCCAACTAGCCAGAAAAAGCAGACTCCGATGGTTTGGTCACGTGACCAGAATGGATGAAGAGCAGCTGTCAAAGACCTTGCTTGAATTTAACCCGGGACAACACGGATGGAAAAGACCATTGGGCAGGCCGAGAACGCGGTGGAAGGATGTACTCAGAGAAGACCGAAGAACGATTACAGAAAACCCAAGTAATCGGAACCGATGGAGAACAGCGCTGCAAAAGAAAGAGTTCCTCTACGCCACGCCCAAGTGGCAAGAGAAATAAGTCAAACGCTTAGGAAGGCAAAGAAAAAAGCCTTGTAATTGTTGTGTTATTTGTTACTACCTGTACTGTACGCGTCTGAGCTTTCAGTTCTGCTTGTGGTTCAGTAGGGTAGGGCAGTAATGAAGCCGGCCGATCGGCCCAGCCCACCCGGAGATAAACTTGCAGCTTAAAACTGACAGGCATCTAAGTTTCTCCAAGCACTATATTTTGTGAAATTTGTTTGAATTCCGTTCACACTGTTGCGTGCTGCTAAAGCTCAAACGTTGGACACTTAGCGCCGGACGCCCTGTAGATCATACATGTAACAGGTCATCCGCCGATGGGGGGAGGGGGGTTGGGGGGGTCTGGCGCCGGCCGGGGGGGGGTCTGAGCCAAAATTTTGGGGGAGGGGGGTGGGGCACTAAAAAACGCTTAAAAATCGAGAAAAATCGCAATTTTTTGGCTAAAAATTGCCAAAAATCGTTAATTTGGGCTGAAATACAGCTAAAAAGTGCTGTTTTGCAGGCGATTTTGGCAATTTTTGTGTGTGAAAGTGTAAAAAATTGCAAAAATTTGCTCGAAAATTTACTTGCTAGAAAAATCTGAGGGGGGTCGGTGAAACCGTCTCGGGGGGGGGGGGGGGTCCCGCCCGGGGGGCTGGCCTAAGTCGGGTGGGGGGAGACCCCCAGACCCCCTGTTACATGTATGCTGTAGATATGTGTGTTCATCGGTCGAACACACGGTTAGTGTTGTTGGCCGAATTAGTTATTATTACGTAACTGGACTTTTGAGCCATCTTTTGAATAAGAGCGTACGATTGGCTGGTTTTAGCATGGGCCTTTGTATAGTTGGTAAAGAATCGCTGGACGAAATGGAATCGGAATTTATCGAGCCTCTGTTTGACGGCGTTGAGAACAAAAACTGCGAAAGGAAAGAGTGGAAAGAACACCCGTATGGCGCTGAGCAGCTGGGATACAAAATAGAGGTAGTTGGTTTCTGAGTCGTGCGAAGTTTTTGTGCTGCTGCAAAAAAGTTGTTTAGGTAGCGCCCATAAAAGACATTCGAGGTTTGCACATTACATTTCCGATTCCCGATCTACAGACCTACTACAAAACTCAGCCGGGCCACTATATCAGTACGTTTTAGCTGTTGTGTCCTGCATGCCGGCCTCAGATTTTACAGGCCTAGCCTGGAGAAAATCAACAAAAAAAGTTATCCCAAATATATTTCGAGTTCTGTGTTGAGGTCACATAATCGGTCACGAGGGTCCGGGTTCGTTGCTGTCGGAACTGAAGAGACGAGGCTGGGTCAACACTCTGTCTGCCGGTCCCAGAACTGCTGCTAAAGGCTTTGCCTTCTTCTCGGTCGACGTTGACCTAAGCGAAGGTAGGTATGCTAATGACTGGTTTGTAATACACTAGTTATCTTGCTGTTGTTGGCCATTTCAGAGGGATTGGAGCATGTCGATGAGATAGTGGTGTTGATTTTCGAGTGCATAGGTATGATTCGGCAGGCCGGGCCTCAGAAGTGGATTCACGACGAGTGCGAAAAACTCAACAATCTCACATTCCGGTTTAAGGTAATGTGTTGCTCTCTACATCTAGTAGGGGTTTCCCCCCAGCTGGAAAGGGGTGTTCCCAAAAGCGCACAAATCAAAAGCGCACATCCCATAAGCGCACATCCCAGAAGCGCACTTCCCATAAGCGCACGCTCAGAAAGCGCACATAATATAGTAATGTGAAATAAAACGCCTGTTCTGGACATATAGAGTTTTACTGTATATGCCCGTCTGAGTTCAACAGAGTCCACTACTGATGGAAGTATAACCTGTCCTGTCATACTGCCAGCATAACTGCCGCCATACATTACGTACCTATGCTAGTGCTATATACAATCTGTAGTTGCTACTATTTACTTGTGCGCTTGTGCGCTTTCTGAGCGTGCGCTTATGGGAAGTGCGCTTATGGGATGTGCGCTTTTGATTTGTGCGCTTTTGGGATACACCCGCTGGAAAGACCAACCCCCGGAGATGTTTTAGGGACGCCTAACGTATGCGGTAAACCTCTCCCCCGCTAGCCATTACCCAACCCTCGGCCGCCTATACCACCACTACTACCCTACTCCCTTCGAAGGAAAATTTTTTTCGCTCATTAAGAAATATTAGATTTTTTACTTTTTCCGGAAGCCCCTAGTTGACCTCCAGAAACTCCTCCGGATTTTTTCGGCCCATGTGTGCCCCTGACCATAAAATACAAGTCCTAATAGCAGCTGCAGTACTATTAGTTATTAGCTCAAAATCCGCTCAAAATGGCCTTTGTTATCCGAATTTGGCCGTTCCGCTGTTTACATATCGGTTTTTAAGCCTGATTTTGACGTTGTATACTTGTTTTTATCTCTTAACGCAATTTGGCGGCTTAAAAATTGCTAGGTTTACCTTTATTAGACCGTGCTAAACACGCATTTCCAGGCGTTCTCCGTGAGGCAACCCTTCTTGAACAACTCCCCCCCCCCGACGGACTCGGTCTTGGCAGTCAGGCCCCCTAACCCTTACCCGGACCTGTTACATGTATGAAGGTGGCCTTACCTTCCCTGTGTGACAGACAGCTGATAGTGTTGGTGGCGGTTAGATCTGTTGTTTGTTTAGGATAAAGAGAAGCCGCTAGGGTACGCGATGGGCATATCGACTCGTCTGTTCGAGTATCCGCTGGAGGAGGCGCTGGTCGGTCCGTACCTGATGAACGAGTACAAGCCGGACCTGCTGGAGATGGTGCTGGACAGACTGACACCAGACAACATGACCTACGTGGTTATGTCGAAGCAGTTCGAGAACAGAGAGCAGAACCAGAAAGAGAAGTGGTACGGCACCGAATACTCCAGACAGAAGATTGCTGAGGTGTCTTTTATTTATCTAATTGGTTAATTAATTAATTAGTGTTAAGAGCGTGTTGTCGGCCTGTCGAGCCGCTCTGAAGCAGAAGTCGGAGCGACTGAGAGTTCCGGACAGGAACGAATTCATTCCGACTCGCTTTGACCTGCTGGAGCAGGAGTGCGATTCGCAGTCGATGAAGAGTAAATGGTAGATTATTTTCTCTTTCCTCCTGTAAATACGTGTAGGCTGTGTGTGTCTGTAGTAACCACACACTTCCGTGCATAATCAGAGACGACCGGTACAGCAGGATCTGGTTCAAACAAGACGACGAGTATTTTCTGCCCAAGTGCTGCATGTATTTGCATATTACCAGTCCGCTAGTCTACGCCGACCCTGGCAGAGCCAATCTGGCTGCCATGTACTCCACTTGTCTCCAGGTAATTCCATACATGTAACAGGTCATCCGCCGATGGGGGGAGGGGGGGTTGGGGGGGGTCTGGCGCCGGCCGGGGGGGGGGTCTGAGCCAAAATTTTGGGGGAGGGGGGTGGGCACTAAAAAACGCTCAAAAATCGAAAAAAATCGCAATTTTTTGGCTAAAAATTGCCAAAAATCGCTAATTTGGGCTGAAATACAGCTAAAAAGTGCTGTTTTGCAGGCGATTTTGGCAATTTTTGTGTGTGAAATTGTAAAAAATTGCAAAAATTTGCTTGCCAGAAAAATCGGAGGGGGGGTCGGTGAAATCGTCTCGGGGGGGGGGGGGCATCTGGGGGGGTCTGGCCTAAGTCGGGTGGGGGGGGGGCAGACCCCCCTGTTACATGTATGGGTAATTCGTACTCCTGTTGTTGAGAAATGCCGGCCGCCGGCATTTTTGTCGCGCCAACACGCTTACAGTATGAACGCACGTCGACAATAGTTCACCGACACGGAAGAAATGTTGTCGCAACCGAAATAGCGGTCGGTATTTTCAGCACGAGTGTGAATAAGATTGTTACTGCTTTTTATGCGGTTGCACTCACCCAGTGTTCGTCTACTCACTAAACAGAATGAAGAACGCAAACTCGCGGAAAGGAAAGAACAATAAGAAGCGAACACATGACATAACTAGGCGAACTAATTTTTATGCTTTAATACTGTGCGAGTGTTTGAGGACTCGCTCACCGAGTACACCTACAACGCCTACCTGGCCGGGCTGTCGTACAGCATAGAGAACGGCAAGTACGGTCTGGTGCTGAAAGTGTCCGGCTACAACGAGAAACAGAAACTGTTTGCGAAGCGGCTGGCCGAGCAGATGGTCCACTTCCAGCCCGACCCCCAGCGATTCGAGACTCTACGGGAACTGTACGTTAGGAGTCTGAAGAACTTTGAGCAGGAGCAGCCCTACCAACACACAGTCTATTACTCCTCCCTACTAATGAACCAGAGGTACTGGTCGAAGGGACAATTGTTGGCAGCTATCGACCAGCTCACTCTCGACAACTTGCGGGCCTTTGTGCCAGAGCTCTTCTCTGCTGTGCATATCGAAGCCCTGGTGCAAGGAAATGCCACTAAGGAGGTTTGTCTTTTGTGTTTGGAGGCTAGCTGGCTAGGTTCTGCTACTAAAATTTGGTCTACGGCTAAAAGAGCTGTATATTATACGGTGTTTTTATATCATGCTTTTAAAGACTGAATTATTCGGTATTTCGGTAACAAAAATCTTAGTATTTTTTGCTGTTTTGGACGACAAAATAGTTTTTTCGAGTGCCTATTTAGGACGCAATCTCGGTGGTTGATTGTGTGCTGGAGACCTTACAGACGCGGGGTCCGATCAAAGCGTTGTTCCCCAGTCAGCTGACAAGAGATAGAGAGATTCAAATACCCAGCGGTAAGGAGTGGGAATGCTTGTGGAAGAAGCGGAATGACAGCTACTTCAGGCGAGTACTTTGCATTCGACGCAGAGAATAAGACGCACTCCAATTCGGCAGTGGAAGTCTATATTCAGACCGGCATACAAAATACCAGAGACAACGTTCGAATGGAATTACTGGGCCAGATACTTAGTGAACCTGCTTTCGATACCCTACGAACGAAAGAGCAGCTTGGTACCTACTTTATTTCAATCCTAACTTTTCACTTTTTTAAGCTTTGCTTATGACAGTCAGGCACTTAACGCCGTTTATTGTACCGACACCATATAACGTGCCGGTACCACGTATGGTACCACCACAGACCTCGAACGTGGGGTACCATATATGGTACCACCACAGGCCCCGAAGGTGGGGGTACCATATATGGTGACGGTGCAATAACCGGCTTTAAGTGCCTGACTGTATGAAGTCAGGGAGTTGAGGGTAAGGGTGTCCCGGAGTAAATAGAGTGCGTTTTCCGGTGACGGTAGGACAGAAAAAATCAGTCGAAAATTCGAGAAAGAAATAAAATATGTACGAAAACTGTTAATTGTGTGCTCAGAAATTCCTCCCGATTTGAAAGGGTATTTTTTTAAATAATTGCAAAAAAAACACTGGATATGCCTCTGATGTGGGGTACAGAACCCCTTAATCTGGTAATACTTGACCTAGAAGTGGTACCACGATATCTGTAAAGGCTGTTGCAGGTTATATAGTGTTCACGAATGTGAAACGATCTAATGGTACGCAAGGTCTGAGATTTATCGTGCAAGGTTCTAATGAGCCCAAGTACGCAGAACAACGGGTCGAAGCGTTCTTGAAGGAAATTAAGGTAGCTGATTCATTCACTTCCTAATACCGAATTCCGGTCAGTCATTGTCTTCCCTTTGTATTGTTGATTGATCAGGCTTAGGCTACAGCGTAGTGCGGTTTTGATGGCGAAAACACAATACTGTTCAAGTGTGTTTAGCACATTCATTTCAATATTATTAGGAGCCCTAAGGCAAAGGTCTCTAGATGCGTGGTGTCTATCTGGTCTGACTTTAGTTATGTGACTTTAGGGCGTTACAGGTGGACAATGGGCCTAGTCGGCCCAGATTAACCTTCATACGTTAGTCATTGTGTCAGTGAACAATGTAGAGAGCAAAAGAAGGACGTATTTATAGAAAACGGTGGAAGAAATGGAGGAGGAGGAGTTCGAAGAGCACAAGGAGGCGTTGGCCACGAAGCGACTAGAGAGACCGAAACGTTTGTCGGCGCTGGCTCAGAGATACTGGGCAGAGATCGCCTGTCAGCAGTACAACTTTGATAGAGGTTAGCAACCCTACATATTATAATGTACATGTAACAGGTCCGGGCCGGCATGGGTAGCCGATTTCCTCTTAAATATCAGCAGCGGAAACGCTAAATTCGGTTTCCAAAGGCTTTTCAAGCTAATTTTAACTAAAAATTAGTGATTTCTGAGCCAGTTTGTTAGTACTGGAGCTAGCCACTAATACTTGTTTTTTTGGGTCGGACCGCTAAACAGTCTCGGGGGTTGTCTTTCTAGCTAGGGAGTACAGTACCACCAACCCTCTAGTGTATGTGTGGTAGCAACGCTTCTTATTGGTGTTTGACTGGAGTGTTGCAGCTGCGGTGGAGGTGGAGGACTTACGGAAGGTAACCAAGGCTGAGTTGTTGGAGTATTGGAACCGCGTAATAGCTGCCGAGTCGATCGAGAGGAAGAAGTTGACTGTGCGCGTCAGGTCGTCGCAGTTGAGAAAGGAAGCTGCTATTGATGAGAAGGTGAAAGCGGCTGGCGATGCTCCTCCTGAGAAAGTAATCGTTTGCAGTATTCTGTTTAGCAACGGTTTTAGATTTACATGTCTTCTCTAGTCACCTGGTTCCATTTGTAGGAAGGCACAAAGATAAGCAATGTGACGGCGTTCAAGGAAAGTCTGCCGCTGTATCCGCTGCCAAAGCCGTTTATTCCCGTGCCACCGCCTGGAAGCGGCTACGATTCGGAAGTCAAGTCTATGCTATGAACGCTTTGCTGGTTGACTGTTGGGTTATGCGTTTTATTGCGTCTTATTCTCTTGTAGGCACTGTTTATTATTTATTGTGTTGATTGTTGTTATTGTTACTGTGCTTTTGTTTTTTGATGGTTTGTAATGATTAAAGTGCCAACAAAACCTGAAAAACCCAATACCCAATCCAACCTGAGACTCCAATACCCAATACTTGCGTAGCTGGGCCAAAAATTTCATTTCAGGGGTGAACACGTACCCAGCATTTCATTTCGCGAACCCGGCACTAATTTTCAAAAATTAGCCTTTATGAAAGCATTTAGAAGCCATTCTTAGAGTACAATTGGCAGAAATTAACAGTTTTAGTCATACATGGGCCGGAAAAATCCGGAGGGGGTCTGGAGACCTCGGGGGGGGGGTCCCAAAAAGAGTCCGAAAAACGCTTATAAAGCGAAAATTTTCTCCCTCCGGCTGGGCGAGGAGGGGTATGGCAGTTGGTAGGTACCACCAAATTTCAGGTAAGTCCAGGTTCAGGTATCTCTAATATCCAATTTCAGGTTCAGGTTCAGGTACATTTTTCAAAAGTACCCAGGTTCAGGTTCAGGTATTTTCAAATAAAGACACAAATTTTCGGTATGAGCTAAATCAATAGCGCTCCAGTTCGTTTTCTTAAGAAAACGATCCATGTTCAAAGCAAACGAAATTTACAAACCAACAATTCGACAAAAACGAGAAAAACGCAAGACAATTTTTGCGATATGATGGACCGATCGCCATTATTGTAGGAAACCCCACGCACTGCACGAACGTTCATTTCAAACTCTAAGTTCCGGCATTAAGTTAAGGCTCAGGCTTACATAAGTTCTACTAGCTGACGTTTAAGCTTACGTTCAACAAACACACTAAAGCTTAGGCTTAGGCATAGAGGAAGAGAAGCTTTCATAAAGGCAATTTCCGGATGGGGGGCTTTTCTCTACGTATAATCGCCTTCATTTTTAAGCTACAGTACACGTACAATGTACGTAAATGCAGACAGACATAATGTGCATTACCCGCTTTACGCACACCATTTTTAAGGACAAAACTGTAGAGCGTCAAGCAATATGTGATCTAACCAATTTCAAAAGTTGACAGTACGTGCTACTTGTACCAGGAAGTTCAAGACAAGAAAAACCTGAAAAGTAGGTACCGACCTAGTAGGTGTCAAGGTAAGTACTTTTATTTTCAAGTAGGTTCAGGTTCAGGTTCACAATTTTCAGGTTAATACCCAGGTTCAGGTTCAGGTATACCTACCAACTGTACTACAAACTTTTAGTTGATTACCGCAAAAACATCTTTCTAAACCTAATCATCTATCAACCTTTTCGATTTTTTCAGGTCAATTTTTCAGGTAGCAGATTTTTTTCGATTTTTTATATGTCCCAGTTAGTATTGATTATTGGGGACAAAAAAATCCCAATACCCAATGCCTGGAAAAGACCCTAATACACCCAATACCAGTTCGCACTCTAGTAATGAAATGATACAGTATACTCGTGGTATTTCTGTAATTAACTAACAATTTAACGCCAAAGATGTAATTAGTCTGAGTTCTATTCTACTGCATGTTCTCATTACATTTGAGCGTTTGGAAGTGTTTTTTCCTGTTGCTGATGAAACCAAGGCTTAAAGCCGCCTGGTTGGTCAGCGCGGCGTGTGGGGGAATTGGCCCTCTTCATCGGCCCAAAGGGTTGTACAATGTACGTACGTGTACGTACTGCCTACCGGAACCTAAAAAACGCTTAGTTTTCACTATATACAGGGTGCGTAAAAAAAAACAGCCCAGCAGATTTTTTGCTGTAGCAACCGCAAATCTCAACCGATTTGAATGAATTCTGCTTTAAATGAAAGATAAATAAATTCTTGAACGAGTGGTGTAGCTGTTATTAAGATGCGTTGCTTAGTTCCTGACCAGGGGGGGTCCGACCGAAACAAATGAGCATATGGTGTTCATTTTCGATTTTTCTTTTTTGTACGATTTGAGAGCTGGATTTTTGACAGTTTTTGGTCTGTTTCTTGCGCAAAAATGATCGCATTGAGTCCGTTCTGCTGTCAAATGAATCGCCACGGTCCGCTGCGTCTTTTGATGGATAGCTTATTTGGATTGGTCCACGCGAGGGGGGTCCAACCGGAACAAATCTCAAAATATGATGGGCGCCATCAAGCTCAGCGCACGTTCCGACGGTGTGCCTTAACCGATCCGGTCGTGTTACCCACCGTTCGATAGGTCTTTGCGTTGGCTTTCAAATGAGCTAAGCAGCGCCGTCATGCAACCATGTTTGCGCGCGAAATTCAAATTTTAGCGACTCGGCTCTATTATTTGATTTTATACCTAAACGGGAAACGTTGCCATTTTTGCAATTTTGATCGTAGGTCAATGCGCCAACCGTCAAACGACGCAGCGTGACGAGATCTACAGTTTCCATGCATCACCATCGTTCTGCGCCTTTCGGGGCCAACACTAGATGTCTGAGAGTGAAGCAGTCGAATTTGGCCGTTTTTGCCACTTATTCCTGAGTAGTTTTCAGGCCATAGTTCACTTCGCGGTTGACAGATTTAGCTGGTTCATGCACGAAAGCACTCCTAATTGAACGCAGAATGCTAATAACACAACCTGGGCGCTCGGCAATGCAAGCAATCCACTGTAGGACCTCCAGTATCAGCATTACCCAACTATCGGGAAAAAGTATGTCAGAAAGATGATCGATTTTCTCACTAACGAAAAACAAATTTGCATATCTGCTGAATACGATTTTGAGAGCACATCAAGAGCTTTCATTCGGTGCATTACATGCCCTTGTAGCAATATGGTGTTCATTTGCGATTTTTCTTTTTTGTACGATATGAGAGCTGGATTTTTGACGGTTTTTGATCTGTTTCTTGAGCAAACATGATAGCATCGAGTCCGTTCTGCTATCAAATGAATCGGCACGGTCCGCTGCGTCTTTTGATGGATAGCATATTTGGATTGGTCCACGCATTTTATAGTTATAGTATCATATACTACCGTAAGTCCAGTTGGCTGCACTTACTTGATTTAAAAGGCAGATTTGTCATGAATTTCAGATGATTTTGCACTATAACTATAAAATGCGTGGACCAATCCAAATATGCTATCCATCAAAAGACGCAGCGGACCGTGCCGATTCATTTGATAGCAGAACGGACTCGATGCTATCATGTTTGCGCAAGAAACAGACCAAAAACTGTCAAAAATCCAGCTCTCAAATCATACAAAAAAGAAAAATCGCAAATGAACACCATATTGCCGATATGCTACAAGGGCATGTAATGCACCGAATGAAAGCTCTTGATGTGCTCTCAAAATCGTATTCAGAAGATATGCAAATTTGTTTTTCGTTAGTGAGAAAATCGATCATCTTTCTGACATACTTTTTCCCGATAGTTGGGTAATGCTGATACTGGAGGTCCTACGGTGGATTGCTTGCATTGCCGAGCGCCCAGGTTGTGTTATTAGCATTCTGCGTTCATTTAGGAGTGTTTTCGTGCATGAACCAGCTAAATCTGTCAACTGCGAAGTGAACTATGGCCTGAAAACTACTCAAGAATAAGTGGCAAAAACGGCTAATTCGACTGCTTCACTCTCAGACATCTAGTGTTGGCGCCGGAAGGCGCAGAACGATGGCGATGCATGGAAACTGTAGATCTCGTCACGCTGCATCGTTTGACGGTTGGCGCATTGACCTACGATCAAAATTGCAAAAATGGCAACGTTTCCCGTTTAGGTATAAAATCAAATAATAGAGCCGAGTCGCTAAAATTTGAATTTCGCGCGCAAACATGGTTGCATGACGGCGCTGCTTAGCTCATTTGAAAGCCAACGCAAAGACCTATCGAACGGTGGGTAACACGACCGGATCGGTTAAGGCACACCGTCGGAACGTGCGCTGAGCTTGATGGCGCCCATCATATTTTGAGATTTGTTCCGGTCGGACCCCCCCCCCCTGTTCCTGACCATGGACGACTAAAAACTACTGGACTGATCGCGCTCCCCACCGGTAATACATACTTAGGGTAACTTTACAAGTCCATATCTTTGGAACCGTTCGACCTACAAACACTATAAATACATCTTTAGAATCCTGACGGTATCAGCAATCGAACGCAGTGCTCAAATCGCATTCAAACCCACTACAAAAAATGTTGATTTGTTTCCATCGCGCATTTTAGGATTTCCAATCAATGTTGCGCAGATTAGGTTGCACCACAGTACAGAGCTCGACCCCGTCTACAACTTTCGTCATAAGGACCAAAGCGCTCCAACGCATCCATAAGGAGTTATTTGCAAAAACACTCTGAACATATTGAATACATGGGAAACATGCATTAACAGCATAGAAGCGACCGGAAAAAAGAATATCAGACAAGATATTATGAACACTGGACAAAAATCACAGGAGAATGAAAGTAGCATTACATACAGTTACCGACTACGTCCAAACTTTGTTATGTTGGCTTGCGCACTGCGCTAAACACCAGAGGCACCAAGTTTCTTGACGAGGTTTTTACACATGCAGTTGAAAAACTTGGTGACAAGAACTGGGGCAAACGAGTGACCCTGCAGACAGGAAAGCTCAGCAACCAGAATGCCCAGCAGCTGGGAATCCTCGTGTAACAGCAACAAGACGGTTTCAACAAACAAAATACTGGCCGGTGAAAATCGCAGTGCAGGAACTTGTCCTTGAGAGTAGGGTCGTTTTGAATGCAAGAAAAGACGAACCAGGCTTTCAGACAGATTACAAAAGCTGCAACACTCGGGACAAACAAGCCACCACGATTAATTTCACTCAGAAACAAGCCAATATAGCCGATGGTAAACCCCACCCTTACCCCCATCCTCGCGGCCCATGCATGCTAGTACCAATAAATGAATGGAAAAGGAACACAGGAAAAACCGGGGGTAGGCCAAATCTCATGCCATATCATTCCCTAATAGAAGAAAGAAAGCTGAGTAGGTAGGCAGAAAGAAGCAGAACAATTAAGGTTAATGGGTGGCCCAACACAATTTCGAGCAAGAACAGTTAATGCGCAGGAAACATGTGAAGCAAGAAGCATCATGATGACCGATGATGGCGTAGCAGAAAAATAATTCAGTGTTGAATAATACCTTTAGGCCCACACAAAACCAAACAGCAACAAACCGGCGGACCGACAGTCAAAAAACCAGCAAGCCAAGCGAGCACCTCACCAGCACACACTGCCAGTGCTAGACAACAGACAAGCAGACAGGCGCGGCCAGAAAAATCGATACACACCGCCGTTGCAGGTAGGCGGCTAAAGTAAACAAACAGACAACTACATACGCGCACATAACTGCACTGTACGCAAAAAATAAATGATCTCTTTCTTACATTTCCTGGAATTAGCTTTGAGTTAGCGCACATAAGATTACTGACTCCGTTTCAAAGTTAAATAAATTCAGAGTTTTTTTTGCAAATAACTCCTTATGGATGCGTTGGAGCGCTTTGGGCCATCGACGAAAGTTGTAGACGGGGTCGAGCTCTGTACTGTGGTGCAACCTAATCTGCGCAACATTGATTGGAAATCCTAAAATGCGCGATGGAAAAAAATCAACATTTTTTGTAGTGGGTTTGAATGCGATTTGAGCACTGCGATCGATTGCTGATACCGTCAGGATTCTAAAGATGTATTTATAGTGTTTGTAGGTGGAACGGTTCCAAAGATATGGACTTGTAAAGTTACCCTAAGTATGTATTAGCGGTCGGGAGCGCGATCAGTCCAGTAGTTTTTAGTCGTCCATGTCCTGACATAATTGCTTTCAAAATCAAAACAGAGATTTTGGCAGTGCACAACAGAGATTAAAACAACCCAGCAGATTTTTTACTGTAGCGGCCGCAAATCTCAACCGATTTCAGTGAGTCCTATTTTATATGAAAGATAAATGAATTCTTGAAAGTTTGGTGAAGCTTTTTTTAAGATATGATGCTTGGTTCCTGAGATATTTGCACTCAAAGTCAAAACAGATTTTGGCTATGAACAAGAGCGATTTTTATTATTCTGTTGCACTTCATAATAAAACCGATTCCTACTGCTCAGGGCTAACGTAACGAGGTTTTTCTGGTGCCACACATGCTTGGTTACTTCATTTGTAAAAGACTTGTTGCCCCTCAGCAGTAGGAATCCGTTTTGTTGTGAAGTGCAACGGAATCGCTCTTGTTCACTGCCAAAATCTCTGTTTTGAGTTTGAAGGAAAATATCTCAGGAACTAAGCATCGCATCTTAATAGGGCCTTCACCAGTCTTTCAAGAATTTATTTATCTTTCATTTAAAGCAGGATTCATTCAAATCGGTTGAGATTTGTGGTTGCTACAGCAAAAACTCTGCTGGGTTGTTTTTTTTACACACCCTGTATATTTGGTCTCCGATACTCCAAGCTGCGTGTGATTCTAGGCATTGAGTACAAGTACCGTACCACAATACTTCAACACAAAGAATTTTTATTTTCTCTCTAGTCTGTTTCTTTTGCATACCAAACCGACTATTTAACGGATCGATTTGGAGAGAAAGTCATTGTTTTCTGTGTTGTGTCTGTGTAGAGAGTCTGGTTGTAGAGAAATGGCTGGGGCACCCGGTGACATCATAACGCAGCCGGACAAGAAGCTGGTGTACAACGCGCCGTTCAGTGAGAAGAACGTGTACAACCTGAGACTGGTGAACAACGGAGCGCATCGGATCGGCTGGGCCATCAAGACCACCAACATGAAACGCCTTCAAGTGGACCCGCCCTGTGGTGTGCTCGACTCGAAGGAGAACCAGATGCTGAACGTTTCCTGCGAACCGTTCGACTTCGCCTCCGAGGACACCAACAACGACCGCATCAGTTTCGAGTGGACCAACACGCCCGAGGGCGCCGCCAAGCAGTTCCGGCGGGAGTGGTTCCAGGGCGACGGCATGGTGCGCCGCAAGAACGTGCCCATCGAGTACAACCCTTAACGTCCGTCTTTCTGTTGATTACTTGTCTTTCTGTACGTAACTGCATGTTTCACGCATAAACCGCTTCCATCTTTCGTATTTTATACACTACAATATGTAGGTTCACATTTACGATTTTTGCGAACAGACTCAAGATCAATGGAATGAGTTTCTTGGTGCTGTGAGTCGTCAAAATGTTTCATTCATATCTAAGTAGTAAGACACCATGCTTATCATTTTGCTTTTCCGGCATAGGCTTGACTTCTGCGCTACGTAGGTCTTTCAACTACTTTACACCACAACATGTGAATAAGATAAGCTGTTAGACGCGTGACATCGAGCCTGTCCCAGATTCATTGAAATCCGATTGAAAACCTGTAATGGCGGTAGAACCAAACTTTCTTCAAGTATCTGGAGGTTTACGAGAATTTCGGTCTCACTCAACGCCTAATCTCATCGCAGAAGCTGCTCACAAGTTTCCGGAACTCTCTTGCCGACCAGGATCGTCGAGTCTCAGAGGAAGCACCGGCCAGCTGCGCTCCTCTAAGATCTCGGTGGCTCCGAAGACACCGGAAGAAGCACCTCCACTTATAGAAGAGGACCCGATTCCGGAACCCTTAACAGAACAAGAACAGAAAGATATGATCTCGCGCATCAATGCCGGTCCTTCCAGTCGACTGACTGTGATGGCAGTGGCCGGCGGAATGGTGGTGGCAATTATTCTTATCATCAGCGGTCTGATTGTGTTGGTGAACGAGTCTCAGCCGGCATTTCGAATCGCCGCTGCTGTGTTCATTGGACTTGGAGTCTTGCTGGCCATGTTCAGTGTGCACACTCAGCGCAAGAACATGCTCAAGTACGTGCACGAGCTGGAGAACGACCTCTACTTCCTCAATCTCAAAGCCAATCCGGTCTGGCACACGTTCGTGGAGGGCTTAGAAGGTGTGAACAAAATCGCACCTGTCAGAAGTGCTGCTGTGCGTGGAAGTTGAGTAAAGCTTCCAATCGAATGCTGAATGCTTCACAAAAAGGTCTAACCTATTCAGTAGCGAACCCCAAGGGGCGCAGAGCAGGTACACCCAGCTTTTCGAAGCAGGCATGAAGAAACAGTGGCGTATCCAGGATTTTGGAAAGGGGGGGTGTAAAATTTTGAAAGTGCCTGGTTGGGCCGCTGCCCAACCAGGGTAAGAAAATTTAGCAAAATTAGCCTTCAAAAAAAGCGTTTAAAACGCATTCCGAGCTTAAAATTAACAGAAATTACAAGTTTTAGTAGTTTATAATGGCCTGGTTGGGCAGAAGCCAGAAGGCAGGGCGAGGAAATTTTGAAAATTTGGCCTTCAAAAACGCATTTAGAAGGCATTCTGAGCACAAAATAGACAGTTTTAGTACATAATTCATTAGTTTCTTATATTTTTGACCGACTTTTTCTTCCTACCTCCACCGCAAAGGGGGGTGTACACACCCTACAGCCCCCTGGATACGCCACTGTGAAGAAAAATCAGTCTAAAATAAGAGAAACCAATAGAATTATATACAGGGGTCCGCCAAAAAAACAAGCCAGCAGATTTTTAGCTGTAGCAACCGGAAATATCAAGCAATTTGAATGGAGTGAATCTTTTTTGAACGAAAAATAAATGAATTCTTGAAAGATTGGTGAAAGGTTTGTTATGATACTCTGCTTAGTTTAGTTCCTGAGATATTTGCTCTCAAAGTCCAAACTGTGATTTTGACAAAGAACATGAGCGATTTTTATTATTCTGTTGCACTGATCATAAAGCAAGATTTCTACTACTGGAAGCGTGCGGTCCTTGTGCCCATTCCTAAAGTGAGTGCGCCCTCGATGGCATCAGAGTTTCTTCAACCCATCAGTCTGTTGCCATTCCATTCGAAGATCTTCGAGAGCTTTCTGTGCACTCTCCTCCAAACGTTCATCGAGCCGGCACTTACTGTAGTCCATCAGTTTCCGAGCAACCCACCGATGCCATCGTCTAACCTGGTGTAGCAAGTGAGCAACGGTTTTGAATTGTGTAATTCTCGCAAAGTGCCCAACCGCCATAACATTACAATGTAGGTTATGCTTCTTTCTGTTCTGTTTCTGTCCATGTATAGTTATCATTACAACTGCTAGTGTGTTGTTATTGTTATTACAACTGTTAGTGTGTTATGAATTATGCTGAGAACAGCAGAATTACGTGGTTATTTATATAATTTGCTTTTTATATTATTTGCAGAGATTATATTAAGAGCGAGATTGCCGACCATAAACAACAGAGTCCGGGCTCTTTATCCACGCCTTCCGGGCAAGTAGTAGATACGTTGTTCAATTATTCTCGTTATACATTGACACCGATCGACGCAATCGAGCTCCACCCATACATGCGGTTTGAAGTCCAAAATTCGAATCTTTTGGGAACTTTGAAAAGGGAACCGCAGGCAAACTTCGAAAAGATAGCCAGCGGTTCGCTTTTTCCACTTTAAACGGTCTGACGCAAGGGGCTGAACAAGTTTCAATACCAAAATATGAATTCAAATGAATTGAATGAACCACTCAGCGACAAAGAGTGATGATTCAAGCTTTGACTAGACGATCTATGTGTACGCATCACTGCGCATACAAGCAACGTTTAGAATGCCTGATTCTCTAAAACCTATCAACCAATTCTATTCTCCAAACTTCTTGGGTACCAAACCAGGCTGGGTGTCCATTCCTTCTGATACTGGGCTCACTACATCGAGTGGTGAATACCAGACCAACATAATAGCCGAGGAGACAGCTCCTCCACAGATCGAAACGGTCGCTTATTCTATCAGCTACGGTCCGGCAAATAAACTTACCGTGTTGACAGTGGCCGGTGGTTTGGTGGTGGCGCCTATGCTTCTCTTGAGCGGAACAATTGTCCTGTTGACCGAGACGGCGCGGCAATTTCAAGTTACCGCTGTTGTGTTTATGAGCCTTGGAGCCATGCTTGGATTGGCTAGTGTATATGTGTTGCGCAAAAACGTGCTCAGATATGCGCAAGATTTGGAAGATGACCTATATTTTCTGCATCTAAAAGCCAACCCTATGTGGAAGCTATTTATGGGTGGACTCAAGTATAGTGCTACTGCTGAGCCTTTGCAGAGAATCATCCATAGAAGAATACAGGCAACGACTACTGAATGAATAGTTGATTAGCCAAACTACATACGATATCCAATCCAAGCGTTTCTTTGTCTAAATGTGTTATGTACAAATGTCCTGACTGTTTTAATGTAGTGCAGTAGGGCATGTATTTGAAGCTAGCGAAGGCGAATGGGGCGGCGATTATAGAACCAGCGTTTTTATGTCAATTTATTCTTGTTGTCGGGCCAAACAGAACCGGACTGCAGGTCGGTAATTCAGTTTAGCAAGAGCTGCTGCTGCAACTGCTTAGCCCTAATTGTATCTATTTACCATCCCGTAAATATTTACCATTCCCGTCGATAAAGTCAGTCTGTGTTATTTGTTTTGGTATTTGCTGCTCTTGATTTAGTTAACTGATTTCAGAAAACATCATGACCGTAGTTAAAGGGCTCATGTGTTTGCTGGTTGTACTGTTTCTTGTTCACAAACGTGCCGAAGCTTTGATTGGTGAGATACTGTACTTTTCCTGATTAGAATTTTCGGTTGTGGCAAAAGAACATTTTGCAATCTGCAGTTCGTATGTACGTAACCCCATTGCTGAACTTTCCCAACCTTGATTTACAGATACTGCTGATGGAGAAGCTTACATGCGCTCCTCAAGCACTGTTGTACGCGTGTAGCGAAGCGATACCACTACACTTCCTATCTATGATACATAAATCCAAAATACGTACAACGTAGCAGCACTCGACTTTTTGTTTAAATTGCTGCTGCCCATGTTCTAAAAACCATAGCATAGAAAAGTGCTGTAAAATATCGACAACACTATAGCTTTGGCTTTAGTGCCAAGTAGAGCGGAGACTATTGACGGACGGCACCGTTTTGTTGCATCAAAACAAGACAATTACAGCAGTACAAGAAAGAAGGACAACGACGCAGATAACTGGTGTTAGCTGTTTGTTTTAGAATGTACGCAAGCTGATTCTTGGTGTCAAGTAGATGGAGAAGTCTGGTGTTCTTGTCCTTCTTCTGCTCCAAAGTGCGAGGGCACTTACTATGAGCAAATTGGTGTGCTCACCTGCACGTCGTAGAAAAGAAAAGAAATCAGCACAGACAACTGTTTTATGACCTTCGGCTTATTTTTGGAAATACAGTCGTGCTTGAATAATGAATATTGCCTGTTTATTTTAGAGATTTTCTATTTGGAAACCGTTCTGTTTTTATCTTGCGGCTATACGGCTAACAACATATCTGTTCAAATTACAGTCAGAGAAATATGGACATACATGGTATCGGTAATCATATTGGTAGCGATACCATATAGTTTGGTGGTGGCACCGGCATCATATATGGATGGTATCGCTATCGTTACCATATATGGCACCCCTCGATCGAGGCCTCAGGTGATACAATATAAGCAGACATTGGCTAGCATTCCGGCTGAGGGATGGTAAATTTTCAAATCCTGAGGGGGTAGCGGTGGTTGATTTGATAGGGGTTGAGGGGATGGTAAGCCAAAAGGTCCAATTTTTTTGCTTATTTTTTGCTATAAACGGTTAAAATACCTGAGCTCATTTACACATCTAAACATACTTTTGTTCAAAAGATCGCGTAAATCCGCAAAAGCCAGCCGCACACTAAATTCGTTTTCGAATCGAGAGAGAAAGTTACTGTTTGCTTTTCCAACTGCTCTTGCAAATTGTAAATACCCGGCTTGTATGTTTAAGCCAGTTTTTGAAACACCTTTACTGCACATGCAAAACAGCAAAACTCAAGAGGTACCCTAACCAGATTACAGTGCATTGCCAGCTACCTTTTCCGCTTGTTGTTTTATGTACAAATTGCTATATTTATTATTACCAACAGACAACATGCTGCATGTGATGAGTGGAAGTAAAATTTAAATTTCCAATACCAATTGTATACAGCAGGCTGGGACACAATAACCGTGATTGTGATTTGTATTCTGTTTTAGTGGTTTATGTGGAGTACGTTTTTTGTGTGCTTTTTATTTCAGGCTTGTAAAGCACCCTGGCTCAAGTGGTCAGAAATAGGTGCTAGTCTGTGTCTAGTCAGAAATGCGCAATGACAAGCTTAAAAATGTCAAAAATGCAACTCTGTGTCAGCCAGAAAAGTGCAATGACACAATCATAATTGTCAAAAATAAAAACTCTGTGTCTATCGCTGGGCGACTTTTCTGTAGAAAAACTGTCGCTCCGTGTAGATAAAAATTGTGTACTCAAAACAGACAACATTCTTTTGCGAGCTTCTTCCAAATTTTCCGCCGGTTGAGCGCTTTCCTGCATTGTTATAGTCATTTCGCACTAAAACAACATCATTTACACATTCATGCCATTGAAAATTCAACATAAAAATTCTGGCCGGCGACAAAAAATAGTTCAATTTTTTTAACTACATTTTTTAGGTTTTTGCCGCCAGGCGCGGCGTTTGGGCGCGTTTCATACTTTAAACGAGTTTTTCTACAGAAAAGTCGCCAAGCGATCATTTTCTACCAACGTATGAATGCGCGTTATCCCTTGTTGATAAACGCGCCGCGCCAGCCGCCAGAATGCCTAATAAGTTTAGGGTGATCACTACTTGCGCCGATTAGTGTTTGAAATGTAGACATTTTTGGCCATTTTTTGTTTAAAGAGGACCACCGTCCTGGGGCTTGGACGAAGATTGTTAGATTTATGCTTAATTGGTAGCAAATTGTCATATCTACTCATGGCCAGACATATCTGTCGGCGCATTCGAATGCTATAGATGTTTTATTTTTTTGGTAAGGTGATGTCACGACCACTTATTTTTCTCTTTTTTCCATTTTTTAATTTGTTGTTCAAGGATCTCTGAAAGTAAATGCGCCGAAATGTGCATCTAAGGTAGACCACTCATATGGAAAAATTGATAGCTATCTTTCAAAATATGACTGAGAAAACTTATTTTTTCTAATTTTTTTCATAGTGACGATCATCGTTTAAAAAGAGCCACCGTCATGGGGTTTCGATCCCAATCTTTCTAACTGTGCTTATTCTTGCAGGGTAATGATCTACCGATCTGGCCTTGGGAACGAATCTACGCATGAATTTTATAGCAAGTTTATTAAGTGGGGTTCCGGGGGTAATCGGTAATAATCGATGAAGTAAGGCGATATGACGAGAGCGCATAATCTGATGTAGCATGCAGTAATTGGTTATGGATGTGCTGGTGTATAAAATAATAATATGTTGGTCAAAAGTAGTTGTTTGATACCGCATTCGCTCATATTTTTTAAAGATTTACAATTTGGGTGCGCATGTTTTACAGGATTTGTTCCGAGACCAAAAACACGTATCTGAAGTAAAGCTGAACATAGCTTGCAGTAATTAGATGTTGATGTGTGAAATAACAATCAAGAGATCGTCAGCAGTCATTTGATATCACATTCGGTCGTCTGTGTTAAAAATTTGCAATTCGAGTGATCTCCCAACTAGACTTTGGTCTATTTATACCCTAAATATCCACGCTGCGTGGAGCGTTTCCAAAAGTGTAATTCACGCTCCACATCTGGCAAAAATGGGAAAATGACGACGAAACAAACTATTTACCTCTTTAGTCATAACTTTTTTCTTATGCATATCATTCACAATCATATAGTGAAATTTTTGCGGAAACAAGGACTAAAGTTAATTCCGTGGAGGCGGGCCCAAATTTCGAAACTCACAAGACCAACTTAAACGTTATAAAAGTTTTATTAAAATTAAGACAATTTCCATGTGAAATAGGCCGAACTTAGAGAGTAATGCGACCGGGCTAGCTTCAATTTTGAGCCCCGGTCAGGGATATCCGTTACGGGCAGACCCGTAAGTGAAGCGAGGCTTAAGTGACCCGTAAGTGACGTAAGGAATAACGCAGTGCCGAAAAATTGGATCCATGCACATGTTGACTTATGCCAAACGCATAAAATTTACACTTCAAATTAGATTTCAGTTCAACACTTTCGGATTGGTCTCAAAAATATCTCCTGAGAAAAATTTCGTGTATAAGACTCTGCAACACGCAAGGTGACTACTAAGACTTGAAATAAGTGTTGGTTGAATGAGCACAACTGACAAAGTCACCTACCAGAGATGCTTTGTATTGTATCATTATGCATGGTCAAGAAAGTCGAATATCAACAGCATAACAACAACAATAAACGATACCAGATAAGAATAACAATACAAACAGCAGATACCGAGAAATAGGTAGAACCGGAATGTTTGAATGAAGAATCACTGAGACCGAACAGAAGTGCGTATAACGTAGTACTACGTACGAGGATTACACAGAAATACGCACATATCTTTACTCTTCAACGTTTGCAAGGCAAGAAAGAAACAAGTAGGAATGCATAGCATAGATCAGAATCGCACCGGCAGATCAGACTAGTTAAACACACGTATCGCCAAAGGAGAAAAATTACTACAAATATCTCATATTTGTTTAAAGCTTCAAAGACGTATTGTATATGGACTCACGTTTGCGCTTGTCTTGTCTTACCGTGTTACAACCAGTCTTTAACATGAATAGATTGATGCATGTACATACTATTATACATATGCAGACATGGGCTAGCATTTCGGCTGAGGGGGGAGAATTTTCAATTGCTATGGGGGCTGACGATTCAACGTTTTTAGGTGCCTAGGAAGCTTTTGTCTGTAACTATATTACAAGGAAAACTCAACCCAGTTCATGTTTCCAATCGCCAAAATGGTAGGTAGTTAACTGTCAAAAGGTTTCTTTTTCACAGCTTCTACAGTGTCATGTCGATTTTATTGAAGATTTTCTAATGTATTAATTTTTATCTCTAAAGTTCTTGAGAACGTCGTATCATACATAATTAAAGTTAGCAAGTATTTGGCATCACCATTAATTATTCATAAGATCTTGGCATCACTGATGCAAAATTGCACCTTAATGGTTAGTAAAATCGTAGTAAAATTAGTAAAATTATTAGTAAAATCGGAGTTGCTTGCTTGGTAGTAAAACAAAAATAAAAATTAAATTGAAGGGCTGAATTTGTAGTAAATTTATAAAATAGTAAAATAAAAATCCACTAGTAAAATAACCTTAAAATTAAACCGCGTAACCTTAAATAAGAGAAAATTAAAAGACTTCCGGAAGAGAAGCAGCTGTCAAGAAAAACGACAGAAATGTGAAGAGAAAATTTTCGTAATTTAGAACCGCAGCGGAAGAAGAAAAGCGGAAATTCTACGCTTAAGAATTTTTCGGTAAAACGCGCCACACGGTGCGGATATTAAGGGTATAAATAGACCAAAGTCCCAACTAGTAGTAGTAGATAGAGTTATAGACTTGCTGGTTCGCTGGAGTCGTGTGTGAGTGGAGTTGGAAGCAGCGGCCTTTATATGCATGTATGGAGCGTATGTGAGGAGTATGAGTGATTTTCTGGTCATATACGGCACTCAGACCGGTCAGTCGAAGTCTATCGCCGAAGAGATTGCTAATCGAGCCAAAAATGAGTTCCATCTGTCGCCCAGATTGTTCTGTGTGGACCAGTCCGAAAAGCAGGTACTTGCTAACTTGCATAACAAACATATTAATCTCGGACAGCTGAACCAACCACCTACTTTTTCGTATTGTCGTCAGATATGATTTATATATACAGTCATGGCTAATTTTAATGAGTTTAATTCCTCCACCTCGCCGGCCAATTGCCAATAAAATACCCCCTCGGCCGACCATCTTCTCCTCCCCTCTCCCTCCCTGCTCAGCCGGCCCCTACCCCCTCAGGAATTTTTTTCAGAATTTTGTATCGAAAATTATCATACATATATGCTTGGATTAGGTGTAAATGAGCACCGTTGTGGCATTCCTGCAGTTTACCTACCTAAAATCATACAGTGCCCGTGTACCGTATTATTGGTGTGGAAACGTTTCCGGAGCATCAATGGACTACAAAAATGGTACGTACGGGGTACTGTACCTACCGTATCCGGGTTACGGTATTTTCAAAAATCGCTCTACTTCGCTTGTTTCTCAACGGATTTTTACCGGGTTTTCGTTGGAAGGGGTTTTCGGACATGCTGAATTGATTGCACACCCTTTCGGAACGATTACTGTAATTACCGTATCCCGGCTTACGGTATTTGCTAAAATTCATGCTATGCTCAAAATGCTAAAAACAGGCTATACTGATGCGTCCCCCTAGGGGTATTTTTATATTTGGAAAATAGGCCCTCTGGAGCGTGCCTATACTGATGCGTCCCCTAGGGGTATTTTTATATTTGGAAAGCAGGCCCTCCGGAGCGTGCCTTTACTGATGCGTCCCTAGGGGTACATTTATATTTGGCAAAACAGGCCCCCCAGGGCGTGCCCTATGCTGATTTAGTGACCATTAGACTCGCCAGGCGAAGGGCTTTCAAATGATATATGACATGACCATTTCGGACGATTTTGAAATTTTGGAATTTTGCCAAAAAAATAATCGATAATCGATATTTATAGATAGAACCTGTTAATTTATAATTAATTATGACAATTAAAAACATTAATTTATGTTTGGGATCGGTTCCTGATTTCCCCCAGCTGTTGATCTGACGATTGTTGTTTGAAACTACCGTAACCCGGGATACGGTAGTTACAGTAACCCGTACTTAACATTTTTGTAGTCCATTGATGCTCAGGAAACGTTTTCACACCAAGAATACGGTACACGGGCACTGTACGATTTTAGGTAGGTAAACTGCAGGAATGCCACAGTTGTTAGGGTCAAGAATTAAAAAAAGACTTTTTGAAGGCTCAAAATTAAAATTTTTTTGAAAAATCAATATGCAAATTAAGGGGAAAAGTGGGAAAATTCACTTACATACATGCAATTCTCAGTAAATTCTTGGAAGCAGCCAACATTTTATCCAGCAACCTGCATAATATGTACTTCTTTCGCACTGAGCCTATCAGCGACTGCTTAAAAAATGCTTCCTTAGGATTCACCTAGAAGTGGCTCTAAAGACAATTTTCGGTGAAATTATGCAGTTACAACAGGCACTGTTTAGACCTGTATTGTCGTTTTCGAACAGGTTTCTTCACTGACTTGAAGTGCAAAAGTGGAAAATTTGTTGTAAATATCTGTACTAGCATGCTGGAAACGCTTTAAATGGAATGGAATGGAGCATGCTGGCATGTAAGACGACTTAAAAAATTTTTTTTAATTTAAAAAAAAGCAAAAATTTTTGGCCTTCAAAAAATTTTTTTTAACAACTGTGTAAATGAGCCCACAACAGCTTATTTTAATGAAAAATAAGCCAAAAATCGGACTTTTTAGCTTACCACCCCCCTCAGCCCCCTCTCAGGCGCTCCTACCCCCCTCAGGAATTGAAAATTCTACCCCCCTCAGTCGAAATGCTAGCCCACGTCTGATGGGACAGACACAGCACATGTTACATGCTGTCTTCTATACGTGTTTAAGGTAGTGGCACCATAAGGGCCGGGCCGGTACCCCCTGCCAAATGTGCTACTAAAGGCGTTAAGTGTCTGACTTTGTAGAACAGCCAAAGAGACCGAGGTTAGGAAGAGGAGTTGACGTTGATAGCATACATGTACTAGGGGGGTTTGGGGGGTTACCCCCCCTGCTGGAAAGGCCAAACCCCCCTCCCCCCCCACCCCCCCCCCCCCGAGACAGGTTAAGGGACCCCTCCCCCCGACCAAAAAATACAAGTACTAGTAGTGGCTCCAGTATTAGCAAACTGGGTCAGAAATCACTAATTTTTAGCCTAAAATTCACTTGAAAAGCCTTTGGAAACCGAATTTGGCGTTTCCACTGCTGATATTTAAGAAAAATCGGTGTTTTTGGAAGCTCTTTTTGTCATTTTTTGCTTGTTTTTAGCTTTAAAACGCTATTTGGCAGCTTAAAATAGCGATTTTTAGCGTCCTTACTGAAAAAAAACGTGCTAAAAACGCATTTCTAGGCGTTTTGGAGCTTTTAGAAATTTG
>JASANB010007363.1:0-11977 GCA_030248155.1 Sabatieria punctata | reverse complement strand
TGTTACGTATTGCTGTTAGGCAGTGGAACTAAAAAAAAACAAACAAAAAACAAACAAGACCAGAATGCGTTTTAAGAGCCAGTCTCTGAACCGAGTCTTTAATTTTTTGTCTCTATTCAGACCCAAAAATTGAGTTGGGCGTAGGCTGAAAGTTGAAACACTGAAACATATTGACAAGTTATCACGATCTGCAGACTCTCCAATTCGACGCTCGATGGGGACCGGATATCTGACTTACTGATCGACCGCAAGCTTGAGCAACTTTGAGAAGAATCTTTTACCAAATTTGGAAAATAGTCTCCCCAAGCAATAATAGATCAAATTTTTCAGATGATCTAAAGAAGCTTGCGGGAAGTCGGACGAAATGAAGATGTTCAAAATGAAACATAATTTCACTGGGGTACATAAAATTTTTCAACTCCACGTTCTCATCATGTTGTAAATTGATTTTGAGCCAGTTGAATTTGAAAAATAAAGTATAACTCGTCTGGCACGTTCTTTTATTTCAGTTATTATATCTTTAAAGCCACACGCCGGCGGTATACCGACGGCAAATGTTCAAAAATTAAAATGCCATTACTTAATTGGAGTTGAATGAAAAAAGGCTTGAAAAAAATTTTTCCCCTATCGGGGAAACCCCCGCATCGCCAGATTATTGTAAGCACATATAAAGCACATGTTGCAAAAACATTTAATGAAGAGTTTGTTCAAAGATTAAAAATCCCCCATTTTGCAAATTTTTGGGCACATTGAACCATGCAAAAGGTGCCATATTTAATCTTTGAACGAAATTATTTCAGTGTTTTCCGTCCGGTAGCCCGTAATGTTTTACACCGGCGTGTAGCTAAGATATAGCGCTACAATAATCTGAAATAAAAAGAACGCTCTAGGGGGGTTCCAGACGAGATATGCCCCCGATAGGGTGGAAAAAAAATTTTTTTCCCAAAAATGAAATTCAATGAAAGTTTCTTAAACTACTCTAAAAAAAGCTTAGACATCAATTTTTAGCATTCAACTCCAATTAGTAAGCTTGAAACATGGAGTTGGAAATTTATGTACCCCAGTGAAACATGCAAAATGTGGCATTTTTAATTTTTGAACGCAAATATTTCAGTGTTTACGGTCCGGTAGCCCGTAATGTTTTACACCGGCGTGTAGCTAAGATATAGCGCTACAATAACCTGAAATAAAAAGAACGGTCCAGGGGGTTCCAGACGAGTTATGCCCCCCGATGGGGGCGTAACAAAATTTTTTCCAAAAATGAAATTCAATGAAAGTTTCTTAAACTACTCAAAAAGTACAGCTTAGACATCAATTTTTAGCATTCAACTCCAATTGGTAAGCTGGAACATGGAGTTGAAAATTTTTGGCACAGTGAAACATGCAAAATGTGGCATTTTTAATTTTTGAACGCAAATATTCCAGTGTTTGCCGTCCGGTAGCCGGTAATGTTTTACACCGGCGTGTAGCTAAGATATAGCGCTACAATAATCTGAAATAAAAAGAACGGTCTAGGGGGGTTCCAGACGAGTTATGCCCCCCGATAGGGGGGCGAAAAAAAATTTTTTTCCAAAAATGAAATTTAGTAAAAGATTCTTAAACTACTCAAAAAGTTACGCAAAAACCCCGTTTGTTAGGTCTGAATTCCGATCAGCAAGTCAGAAATTCGATTTCGAAATTTTGGTCCCATAGTTAAGCGGGCCGATTTTTAGAAGGCCATATCTCGAGCGTGGAGCGTCGAATCTGGAAATTCTTTGCGGTGGTTACATAACCTATCAAGATGTATTAGTCCTCCAACTTTGAGCCCTCCACGCCAAAGTTTCATTTTTGGGTCTGAATACTGAAACTCGATCGGTTCAGAGACTGGCTCTTAAATGCGTAGCGGGCGGCAGTGGCGTATCCAGGATTTTGGAAAGGGGGGTGTAAAATTTTGAAAGTGCCTGGTTGGGCCGCTGCCCAACCAGAGTAAGAAAATTTAGCAAAATTAGCCCTCAAAAACGCGTTTAAAACACATTCCGAGCTTAAAATTAACAGAAATTACAAGTTTTAGTAGTTTAGGGCTTCTGCCCAACCAGGGCGAGAAAATTTTGAAAATTTGGCCTTCAAAAACGCATTTAGAAGGCATTCTGAACACAAAATGACAGTTTTAGTACATAATTCATTAGTTTCTTATATTTTTGACAGACTTTTTCTTCCTACCTCCACCGCAAAGGGGGTGTACACACCCTACACCCCCCCCTGGATACGCCACTGGCGGGCGGTGGCGGCGACAGACAGACAGACGGACAGACGGACAGGCGGACAGGCGGACAGGCGGACAGGCGGACAGGCAGACAGGCAGACAGACAGACAGACAGACAGACAGACAGACAGACAGACAGACAGACAGACAGACAGACAGGCAGACAGGCAGGCAGGCAGGCAGACAGACAGACAGACAGACAGACAGACAGACAGACAGACAGACAGACAGACAGACAGACAGACAGACAGACAGACAGGCGGACAGACAGACAGGCGGACAGACAGACAGACAGACAGACAGACAGACAGACAGACAGACAGACAGACAGACAGACAGACAGACAGACAGGCAGACAGGCAGGCAGACAGACAGACGGACAGACAGACGGACAGGCGGACAGGCGGACAAACAGACAGACAGACAGGCAGACAGGCAGGCAGACAGACAGAGAGACAGACAGACAGACAGACAGACGGACAGACAGACGGACAGACGGACAGGCGGACAAACAGACAGACAGGCGGACAGACAGACAGACATAGACAGATGATAGATAGAGAGACAGAGACAGAGACCAACCTCCCCTCACTATCGGTGGAGGGACATGTTACGTTATGGCTACAACCAATATGTACCATACTCCGTAGCAACTCCATAGCAGTTGGCTACTCCTAGTCCGAAAGGACAAGAAGTTACAACAACAACATACATGTAACAGGTCATCCCCAAACGGGGACCGGGTTAGGGGAGTCTGGTGCCTGCCGGGGGCTCTGAGCCAAAATTCTTGGGAGGGCTTGGGCACTAAAAATCGTCAAAACTCGCAATTTTGGTTCAAATACTGCAGCTAAAAGTGTTGTTTTACAGGCGATTTTTGTCTGAAATTGTAAAAAATTTAAAAAATTTGTTCAAAAGTTACTTTCCAGAAAAATCGGAGCGGTGGAAATAACCGTCTGGGGGTCCCTAAGTCGGGTGGGGGCAGACATCCCGCGTTTTTACAGCACAACTACAGTATGTCGGACAGTCTGCAAAAATTCGATCTCAAGATGCAAAATTTTTTATAACCTTTATTCTTTTCCGGTATAAACAGTAGCGTATCAATTTAGCATCAGTTTCTTCGACAACTGTAACAGTAGCGCATTTGTTAACCATAAGTATTTTCCGATAACGGTAACAGTAGCGCATTAGTCAACATACTGTAAGTTTTTCCGATACGGTAACAGTAGCGCATTAGTAAACAAAAGTTTTTCCGATAACAGTAACAGTATAGCATCAGTTTTTCCGATACACAACATTCCTGCCATCGCTTACCAACATTTTTGCTCGACCCACCACCCAATTAGTCATGGAAAAGAGAGCATTCTAAATGAAATGCCACAACACCGAAACTCCTAGTCTCTACCTGTCCACTCCCATCTCCTGGACATCACTCACCACCGCAACCCAGCTCTCACTCCGTCCGGCACCCAAACTGGTAAGTGCAACTCCTCTCCACCAGTCCCTCAGTGGATCCAACCGATCGGCCCTTCATTCAGGCCCAGTAGTGATATTTGGGTGGAGCAGTAGCTGTGTTAATGGCAATCCAACCGAACTGTGCTTGCTATGCAGTGCAAATCACACACTGGATTGTGTTTTCCTATCTGCAGTCTGTCTAGCAGTACCGGTTGACAGATTGCTTTGCACATCTCCTTCTACTCTACTGCAAGCTTGGCTTTCAATTGGCCCATGGCACATGCACCAGACCAGACTTCAGGACAGTTATCTGCCTCTGCAGACAGATGATGTGTGGTGTCTGCCTTGCTAATATGAGCAGTAACTCTCCATGCACAATCACAACTGAACACCAACTTGTAAAAGTGAACAGTCAACTTGTTTAGAAAACATGCAGCATTGCCACTGAAACAACAACTCATTCAATACAACTGTCTACTTCAGACACACTGCACACACTATGGCTTTGGTATTTGTGAAAGTCTAATTAAAGGTCTATTTGAGACCTATGACACTGTTAGTAGTTTTGGTCAGCCGACCAATTACTTGACGAAGTCTCATAGATTTAGTTGTTAGTGTAGGCACATTCAGTGGACTGCACAGTTTACTATCAATACAGTGCCAATCTGCATGAGCATATTGTATTCTAGATAGTTTGCAACTGTACAATTAAAATAAAAAATGTAAGGAATGTTCATGCCTATCAATTATTGCAAATGTAAGGTGAATCTGAGACAGCTGTCTTTTATCGGCTGGTTGTTATTCACCTGAATGTTCAAAAGACTAAGTGTACGTTTTTCTTAGTTGCTCCTACAGTTAATTCTGAAAATTCAAAACACTAGGTGTATGTAAAGGTACGTTCTCGGTTGTTCCTACTGTTAATTCTGACAATTTGAAATATGACTTGCTTCTCAAACATTCCTGATCGTTTCGAGCGTGTTCAGTGTTACCAGGCAAAGCAAAACTAATTGTAGTTACCAGGCAAAGCAAAACTAATTGTAAACTGATAACACTGTGTGTATATTTCGTTACTTGACTTGCTAGAGTGTATGTAGCATGAGTACAGTGCATAGTCTAATCAATGGGTGTTATTTTCCTGTATTATGGCAAAAACCGCTATCTAGAACCTAGAGGAGAACCTAAAGGAGGCTTTGCTCTGGGTAGAGATGTGGGTCAGTGGGGGATGCCTGTTGAGCCTTTTTGTGGGCTAGAGATCGGACTTGTATTTATAAAGCAGAAATTTTAGAAATGGAAATTAAATTAAAAGCAGAATTTTAAAGATACATGTCACCGTACTGTTTGAAAATGCGATTTTTGAAAAGTTTTAGCTATAACTTTAGATATCAAAGTTAAAGCTTCAAATTCAAATCAAAGTTTAAAGTCTTCGTGAAGGCTAAACTGACGGGTTATGCCAGGCCCGATTTCCGAGCCGGAAAAAGGTGTACACCTCTGGTTGCATCTGAAGAGAGAAACTCAGTGTGTGTGCCCGCACCACAAAATGTGTGAAACCAAATCGATAGCCTTCAATCAGCTATCTTATCCAATGAACGTCATGATGAACATTCATCTAAACATGTTCAGGTTCAAATCCAAGTGGAAAAACCTCATGAGTGGCTCTGAGGAGAGTGCAATCCAGTCAGAGTTATCCATTTGGAGTGACTGACTGAGCGGTGGTTTGCGTGAGCTGTCTAAGCTTACTCATGAACCTGGCTGCAAAATCTCAATGAAAGCGTGGATCAAAATCCGTTCAGATTAATTTGCTCAAAAATGCCTGAGTTGGTTGTGGTCTGTTTGAAAACTTTTGGGTTTGAACAATTAAAAACTGACCACTTTCTAGACAAAAATAGCGATTTTGAACGATTTTTGAAGCGCTTTTAGAGTACTATATCTTGTGTATTAAAGGGTTGATTTTCTCGTTCAAAATATTGCTAAACATTTTACTTTTTTGGAAAAAAATGACAAAGTACATAATTAATAAAATGTTAGTTAAGTCAGATCTGAGAATTGTTCTTCTGCAAAAAGTTATGTGCTATGCACAAATTGAAACATTCATATTTCATATAGTTTAAAACAAAGTGACGGTATTTGTTGTCAAGCATTCCTGCATGATGGATGTCAGTTCAATGTTAAATCTCAACAGTTTTATGACAGAGCTGGTCGAAGTTTGGTTATTGATCTGACTGTTTAGGATGTATGAGTTTTATCTGTATGTACGTAGTGTAGGTGTTCTAGTCAAGGGCAGCGCGTTGAAGGGCTCTTTTGAGCATGCGTGTCCTCTTCTGTCTGGTACAGAATAAAGTTGAACAACAGCAATGCCCATACGACTTCAGTATTGAGTTAATCTGTGCTTGGATGAAAACTGTGACAAAGTTGAGGCAAATTGTTTAAATACTAATGTAGTTTTTTAAGTTTTTCGGATATATTTTGAGTATTATGGGTTCTTTTAAACATGGCTCTTTTCACTGAAAGAGCATAATGCTCTTTCAAAGTTTAAAGCTGCCCACTTGGTGGGTGGTTGGTTCAAAGTTCCTGGCTCAATGTTATCGCTTTTGTGTACAGCACATACTGTATGTAATGGCTGGAGAAAATATCATGTCTAGTGGTTGAACAAATGGCGTAGTGAAATATAGAGTGCCAAAAGCTGGTCACGACAGGGAGAACCTACATGACTCTGTGCTCTGTATTTTCTGCTGCAGTTTCTATCATGTCAAGTGCATGGAACTGAATGACATTCTGGAAGACAACTGCTATTATCGGTGCAAGTATTGTCACAGTCTCTCTATTGGCACCATCTGTACAGCAATCAAAATGTTGGCAAGCCAACAGAAAAGTGAAATTGACGCAAATCCGGCTAGAAAGGAGACATACACCAAGTCTGACCAAACAAAGCAACTTGAACTCTCTCAGAAAATGAAGAATATTAATTTTGCATTTTGCAGCAGCACCTGAGCGAAGTCACAAGAAAAAAGGATGCCCTTGAAGCCAAAATTACTGACTTTGAAGACCAATGGAAATCATGCCTCAACATTGTGTTGTATCTGTATGGTCTACCAGAGCCTGACACTGAAGGCTGACACTGCAAACGTGAGAAAGATCGCTGAAAAGGTCAGTGTTGAATCGATTCAAGTGTCAAAATTGAATTGTTAGGGTCATCAGAAGGATGCCGGGGTTTCTTGCCTCTACTTGTGACTGTTCTTATTCTTAACAAGAACCAATGCCGCACTCTGTTGAGTGATCGATTTGAGTCACAATAAAAAATGGTGCAATTGTTTCGAGCCAGCATTAATTGGTTATGCAGTATGCGGGAAATATACTTAAATATGCAGGTTGTATGGATTAACTGCATCTATACTCCCATTCTCTCCTCAGCACTTGAGTCAGTGTTATATTTGCCAGATACTATCAGTAGCATTGTATGCATAGGAAATGTTAATGGAATGTACACTTGGTTTAATGATGGTCACCAGGTTCTGCCTGAACCAGACTTCTGTTCTTTTTCTGTGCAACACTGCGGACGTGATTCCATCTGAGGCAATGGAGCTCTCTACTAAACAATGATAAGATTGAAGAAAATGAATGAATGCAATTTCGGTTGCTTTGCTACAACAGCATTGCAGTTAAATCTACAACAAATCAAAACAAATTTTTTATTGGCAAAATTTTCAAATGCAGTCGCGCATCAAGCAAGCTATTGACAGAGCAGAAATGGCACAGGACCCAGCAGAATCGTGTGCTTCTCTGCCGCAGCTGGCCTGACATGTCAGAAAAAAGCACGGTGCCAGGAAAACTGAGCAAGATCGTGTGTCAATGCTGACTCGACAGCTTTACATAAGACAGATTCTGTTAACAGAGCAGAAATGGCACAGGGCTAGGCAGGCCCAGCAGGACCATATGCCCCTGCAATAGCTGACTCAAAGCACCAGCATGAGACACAGAGCCAGTTAACCCAGCAGAATCATGTGCTAGAGCCGACTTCACATCAAACACAGCCTCGCGTCAAACACAAGCTATTGACAGAGCAGAAATGGCACAGAGATAGGCAGGACCCAGCAGAATCGCGTGCCTCTCTGCCGTAGCTGGCTTGATATGTCAGCAAAAAGCACGATGCCAGGAAAACTAAGCAAGATCGTGTGTCAATGCTGACTCGACAGCTTTGCATCAAATAGGTCCTGTTTATGCAGCACATCTGGCACAGGGCTAGGCATGCCCAGCAGAATCGTATGCCCGCGCAATAGCTGACTCAAAGCATCAGCATGAGACACAGAGCCAGTTAACCCAGCAGAATAATGTGCTAGAGCCGACTTCACATCAAACACAGCCTCGCGTCAAACACAAGCTATTGACAGAGCAGAAATAGCACAGGGCTAGGCAGGACCCAGCAGAATCGCGTGCCTCTCTGCTGTAGCTGGCCTGATATGTCAGCAAAAACCACGGTGCCAGGAAAACTGAGCAAGATCGTGTGTCAATGCTGACTCAGCAGCTTTACATAAGACAGATTCTGTTAACAGAGCAGAAATGGCACAGGGCTAGGCAGGCCCAGCAGAATCGTATGCCCCTGCAATAGCTGACTCAAAGCATCAGCATGATACACAGAGCCAGTTAGCCCAGCAGAATCATGTGCTAGAGCCGACATCACATCAAACACAGCCTCGCGTCAAACACAAGCTATTGACTGAGCAGAAATAGCACAGGGCTAGGCAGGACCCAGCGGAATCGCGTGCCTCTCTGCCGTAGCTGGCCTGATATGTCAGCAAAAAGCACGGTGCCAGGAAAACTGAGCAAGATCGTGTGTCAATGCTGACTCAGCAGCTTTACATAAGACAGATTCTGTTAACAGAGCAGAAATGGCACAGGGCTAGGCAGGCCCAGCAGAATCGTATGCCCCTGCAATAGCTGACTCAAAGCACCAGCATGAGACACAGAGCCAGTTAACCCAGCAGAATCATGTGCTAGAGCCAACTTCACATCAAACACAGCCTCGCGTCAAACACAAGCTATTGACTGAGCAGAAATAGCACAGGGCTAGGCAGGACCCAGCGGAATCGCGTGCCTCTCTGCCGTAGCTGGCCTGATATGTCAGCAAAAAGCACCGTGCCAGGAAAACTGAGCAAGGTCGTGTGTCAGTGCTCACTCTGCGGCATTACATTAACCAGATTCTGTTAATGCAACAGATGCAGCACAGGCCTAGGCAGGCCCAGCAGAATCGTATGCCGTTGCAATAGCTGCCTCAAGGCATCAGCACGAGACACAGCTAGTTAACCCAGCAGAACCATGTGCAAAGCTGACTACACCAAATGCAGCTTCATGTCAAACACTAGTTGTTTACAGGGCAGAAATAGCACAGGACTAAACAGGACCCAGCAGAATCGCATGCCTCTCTGCCATAGCTGGCTTGCTATCCCCTTGATACCGACCTATGACATGCTATGTCCTGTCCTCGCGACAAAAACGAGACATGAGTGAGACATGCATGCCATCAAGGTGGCATGTCTCTTTTAATGAGACAATTTTGACATGGCAGGTGAGACGTCAATAATTTGGTGATGTCCAACTCAAGCATTCTTTCATATTAGAATAAACAATTTCAGGCAGATAGTACTCCAGACCTGGGCTATCAGATGAGCATGAGAAAAGGGTGTATCGAAAACAATTTTTTTCGGAGACATCATGCCATGTCTCCTTCGTCTTGTGACATACCTGAAAATATGAAAGGAGTTGAGATTTATGGTATATCTGTAGTTTTTTGGTGTTTTGAGTGAATTTGTTTCTACTAGCGCCTTAATTTTATGTTTACATCGCTGAAAATATTATAACCATGGGTATGGGTGTTTCAAGTGACATTGTATTTCTGTCTAGGTCATCAGTGATCATCGGCGTCTGTTCTTTCATTCGGCGGCGACGCTGCCACTGACCAGTCCTTGACACAGTGTTGGTCTTAAGAATAGGCTTCTGTCTGGTTAAGTGTGTGACTCTTGAGAACAGTCAGTCGTCTCTATTATCAATATTTTATCCGAGTCTTGATTATGATCGAATGTCTCTGTACATGTCTCGCCCTATGTCTCTCCAACTTTTCCCCTTCAAGTATGTCTCAATCTAAGTCTCACCCAAAAAAACATGTCCATCCCCTATGTCTCTGAAAAACATGTCACAATCCATTTACGTCTCACACATGTCTCACTTGCTGAGACATGCACTGGAGCAAAAGCTCCATGGTCTGCATCAAGGGGCTATTATGTTAACAAAAGGCGCAGTGACACAGAAAACACAGCAATACCATGATGACTTTCCAGGATATATGTCAATGGTGGAGTTTTCAAAGATTTTTGAAGGTTTTTGGAAAACAGTATGCACATGAAAATTCACCAAAAATGCTGAAAAATTGATAGCATTTCTGAATAGTTCTTACGTACATAAGTGTTTATCAATTTATTGAATGTTTGGTGGTAAGGATTCTGAAGTATTTTTTATAAAATTGCCATAACATATTCTATATTTGTTTGATACCATATACAGTAGTGCACAAAAAATGTCCTCTCCACTTTTCGGGTTCACTAAAATCACTCAATTCTCAACGAATTTGAACCAAATTTTTAGGATAGGCGCCCAGTTACTCCGGCTACCGATTTTACAGTTTCGGCGCGAAAATTCAAATTTTGGCGGGAAATTTAAACGAAAATACGAATATCATGTGGTCTCATAAAAACGGCTCTTACTCAAGAAATACAAAAGCTACGCCCGTGAAATCACAGCCGCTTATAGACCCAAATATAGTGCAATTTTTTAAAGAAGTTTCAAAACCCTCGCTAAAGGTACGCGCGAGATTCTGATTTTCAAAGTTGGCAAAAAATCGGGATTTATCTATTTCCAGAGCTGACATTTTGAGGTTCACTAAAATTACCCGTTTTCGATCAATTCTCTGCCAATCTGAACCAAATTTGCACAGTAGGTGCTAACGTGGGCACATATATGCCTACTTCGTTTGTATATGTATATGTATATGTATATATACAAATGCACATTAGTTTGTATATGTATATGTATATATACATATACAAACAAAATTTCAATATTGCATATTTTTTTGTATATTTGTATATTAAGAATATTACAAATTTTCTGCTGGAAAGCATGATTTCGACAAACCAGGTGGGATAGGGGTACCATGACGGGTGTCATTGTCATGTTGTAGGGCGTTGTAGGGCTAGCCAACGTGAAATATTCTCAAATTGCATGAATGTATTCCGATTTCAGGCAGTTCTCCCAACCGGTGCGAACTCTATTAAGTGATACTGCCCTCAGTCTAAAATTTCTACCAGCTAAAATTTATGTTGTTGCTAAAACTCATGCTTTTTAGGATCTGTAATATCAAGAAAATTTTTTCCCGGTGTGAGTAAGTCACCGGTGGTCGAAAATCTTTAAGTAATACAAATACTAGCAACAAATTCAAACTTACGGTACGCTTTAGGTACACCCCTTAGTTTTAGGTTAAAAGGTATGTTAAGGCTTAGGTTCTGGCTTTAGTCTTCGATTCAGGCCTACTAGGCTCGTACATAGGTATAGTTTTAACTAGAAATAGCCCCTGAAATCGTTATTACGCATCATACGGAGAATGGCTAAACGGGTTTATCTGAAAAAATAATAACACGTTTAAAACTGGGATGAAACGAAAAGGGAAAAGTGCGGGATTTGATTATGAATTTCGTCGTTGCGCGTGCCTACTATTCCATTTTTTCGTTTCAAACAGCAAAACTCATTGCAAAATACTTCTACAACGGAGATGAATAATATTTGGTCTTAATACAGACGAGGCTAAACCGCAAATTTAACAAATTCTTCTGGAAAAGTTGAAGACATAGGCTCAAAACACAAATACACCCGAAGAAACTGTAAAAATATCTCAATTACCGTACGAAAGTGGCCAAAATGTGCTAAACTACTTACTGCAAAAATATACAAATGAAAATATACAAACCGTTTGTATATCAAGTCTGTTTGTATATGTATCTCTGCAAAGTATCCCCTATCACAATAGTGGATATATGAATAAAGGTGCAGTTATTGGAGTCAGTATCCAAGATGTAAAGAACAGGATATCAACTTTTTAGCTCCAAAGCCCAACTAGCCAATAACTACACCCGCGCAAAGGCAATCGCCACGGCACTGCTGAATGCGTCTGAGTCGTGTGGATCTTGTGTTGCGCTTATGGCTTACTAACGCCAGTTGTTTTCTGTTCTATGGATCGAT
>JASANB010007362.1:0-23561 GCA_030248155.1 Sabatieria punctata | reverse complement strand
TACTTTGGGGCCATAGGGATGTCCAACGCACACCATATCGGCCGATTCCGCCGACCCCCCACTATACATGTCTGCCCGATCTCGGTTGGCAATGACAATTAAATATAACTTTAGCTCTCTCACATCCATGATTAACATACAGTACGTACATACCACGTACCGGACGCACTAATAGTCTTTTTTTCATCTCTGTGGATCAAATACTGAACGTACGTAATGTACATACATACGCGACTATGTTTGTATAAGTTCTACGTTAATTTCTGTAAGCGTAAACTGTCAGCTATTATAACCACAAGCTCAAGGTCAAAGCACAGAGAGCAGCGTTTTATTACCGGCTGGTCAGCCGAGTTTGCCGAAATCATAAGTCTTGTCTTGAGCGCGTGAACCTGTCGGTTGCACGACTTCGCCAAACTCTGGTTTTATATCTCTTCTCGCACTTTTCCATGGTTACGGTAACTCAGACAATATGACCGCTCTTTGGAGACAGTTGGTTTCAGTCTTCTGTAGCTCCTTGCGGCACGTTTCTTCTGTTGAGCAGGATTCTGAGCAATCTACAAAGCAAGTGGTTATATCGACAGATCTGCCGACCGAATTGTGGCAATATATTTTTTCGTACGTTGACGGACAGACCGTCACCCAGTGTCAATTGGTCTGTCGAAAGTGGGACTGTATAGTGCGCAGATCGCTGAGACAAATGCAGAAAATAAAACTTGCAGAACTGATTGTGGATAGGAAGTTTGGACGTTCTGAAATCGCGGTATGTTGGAGTTGCGGTAACCGCTGGAGACGGTACAATATAAATTTCTGCGCCCTTTTCAAGAGAAACTGTACCGATCTCTCCGTCAAAATCAGACACTTTTCTGCTGAGAAAATAGAGTTTCTGGAAGCGAACGGACCTTTCTTGAGAGATGCTTTGACGTATCTCAGCAGCGATGATTTGAAGTTGTCACCCAAAAAAGTGGTATTTCAAAGTTGCAAAATAGACTATCCCAGCTCCAATGTTCTCTACTCTTTTCTCGATGCACACCGGAGAACGACAAAAAGCCTAAAGTTCTATCGTCTCTCTGCTGAAGCAGCTTGTTTCATTAGTGATCAGGTTAAAAATCTAAAATCTTTCTTTGGTTAAAATTGGAACCATATTATTTTAGTCTATAGAAATGGCTGGAGAACTTGACTCGCTAACCATTCACTGTTGCACTTTCGACGCTGCCCAACAACCATCGCTAAACGTCAGTTGTTTTGTTATCCCGCATTTTCGAGAAGGGGTACAGTAGTATTTCTATTCAGTGGCGTACCCAGGATTTAAACAAAGGGGTGTAAGATTTTGAAGAGGACTGGTTTTGCTGCCAGCAGAAATTTTTGAAATATTAGCGTCATAAAGGCATATTGAAAAAGGTATTTTTAGCATAAAATTAACCGAAATTAGCAGTTAAAGAGAGGTCTGGCTGGTTGCGCTTCTGCCCGAGAAAAATTTTGTAAAAATAGCTTGTAAAACGTATTTAAAAAGCATTCGGAGCATAGTTCAGGCAGCTTTAATTATAATTCATTCGTTTCTCCTATTTTTTCTTACCTCCACCACAAACAGGTTTATAACCCAACCGACACTACACCCCAGGTACGCTACGGCTAAATTTTGGGTCTTGGTTATTTCGAGATTGACTTTTTGCAGATCTCAGATCTAACACTTGAGCGTTTGAGCACTCAGAGAAATTACTTCAAAAGTGTCAGTCTGAGTGCCTGCAAGGTGACAGAGGCTGGCGTGGTCAGAACCGTCCACAGCTGGTGTTCCTTTCCTTTCAGCCGACTGCATCCTTGCGTCAAACTCCACTTCTACCACACAAATCTCAACAAACAATTGATCGTTGACTGTTGTAGATCGTTGCCGTATTTAAAGTTGGTCGATTTTCAGCTCAGCGGTCGGACTTTGCTCTTTCAGAGGGGAGTGAAAACGGCCGCTATTTATTTTCTGAGCTAAGTTCGATCCCATGTATGTACGAACGAACATAGACCGGACAGAACAGGTTTCGGCAATAGAATTTGTCGAACTATCTATTCGCGAATAAAAACTGTCACGCATGCTCACTGTGATTGAAAGGCGAAAGATAATTTTATTCCATCTATCTAGGGACGGTTTTCTATAAATCCTGATTATTAGTCAGAAATCTATAACTGAAAGTTGGAGTCATTTCCATTTGCTTGCCGCCATACTAGGTCGAGTTCGTTGCTGGTGTCGTCGTTGCGTCTCCAGTACGTATCGTTTAGAAATGGCGTCTTCTGCCGCTGTTCTGGTCGCCTTTTTGCCGGTGAATTCGAGCGCCATTTCGTGCTGAGACTCGATCAATTTCTCAAGACGCGCGATTATCTCGAAATCGGCCACCGCCAGACTGCCGATGTCTAGTCCTAGCATGCGAGCTATCACGTGACGTAGGTCAGCCAACTGAAACTAATAAATAAAATCAATCATTATACGTACATGGCACCTGTTTTTCTTTCTTCTGCACTTCGTCCAGACGTTGTTTGGTTCTGTGCAGTTCGTTGGTCAGACTCTGAATGGTCGATTCGGTGACGCGAAGGCCGTGGCTGACGTCTGCTTCGCTGCTTTCTTTTTCGTTCCTGAAAACAAGCAAGAATTCAACTGATAGTAAAGCGAATCTGTATGATGAGTTTCGAATGAAACATAACTTTACGCCGCGTAAAACTACAACACCTGAGTTCGCTGATGCGTCTGTTCTGTTTGCTCTTGACGTGTTCGAGCTCGTTGATTCTTTTCTCAAGTTCTCTGATCGTTTTCCGTTGCTCTTCAACTGTGATCTAAACCAGCCTTTTCCCTGGTTGCTATAGTTCCGAATACTGCAAAAAACCTTGAGTGCCTTGTTCTCTACCGATTCAGCTTTCATCGCTTGCACCGTTTGCTTAGATTCGTGCAGAGTTTTGTGGTATTTCTCCAGCTGCCGATTCAGTCGTTTGTTCTTGTCCACCACGTCGTCCCAATCTTGCTCAGCCTAAAAGCACCACCAAATTGCTGGCGTACTCAGGAGGGTGGGGGTTTTGTGTAGGTACGACAGGTAAGGTACAATGTATATTCTACTTACGCTTGTAATCTCTAAACAGAGCGTAGTTTGAATCCAAATCCATTTCAAATTAACAGAACGTGAGCTACCGTATAAAACACACTCGTGGCCGGTCTTCGTAAAATTAAGAATAGCCGCGCTATTTTCCGCCATTGTTTTTTCGTAGTAAATAAAAGAAGATTTTCCCAAATAGGTTGAGGAGATTTACAGTTGTTACAGCGAAAAATCTGCGCGGTTGTTTTGTGACAAAACATGAATAGCAACGATTAATAAGACAGTAATATGAACCTGCAGTGAAACGTCGTTTTACCTACATACCTACCTTCACGGATAAATCTGACTCGAGTGACATCATTTTCTTACGCAGCAGCTCCATCTGCATATCTTTGTTGTCTAATTGACGCCGACTATCGATTAGTTGTTGTTGCAGATTCGACATCTGCAATTGGTTTGCTCGGTGCAGCTAACAACTGTGTAGAGAACGTAATTACGTGAGAATTGCGCTTTCCGAAGCTGTCCTCTTCAAGTCTGACCAGTTGTTCAACTCTCGCCAGTAGTGCATCGTCGTTCAATTCGACTCCTAGATCGTGCACGATTGTCTTCATTTTTAGAATCTCCACCATCTGGTCCCAGAGTCTATCATACTAAAATCTTTGAAAGTTACTTTACTAAGAAGATTCTGCTGTTTGTCACCTTGTGTTTGTGAGTTTTCAGACCGTCTTGAAGTATGTCAGTGGCGGCAAGTTCACCTTCAATCGAGCGAATTCTCAGTCTCAGTTGATCGGCTTCATCTTCAGCCTTTCTGTAGTTGATTTTGGGGCGTAAAGCTATGAAAGAACATAGCGCAATCGTTGCTACAGTATACCTGGCGCGTTGCACTGCAGTTTTGTGTAAATCAGCTTGTTGTTCTAGTTGTCGCGAGAGTTCTTTGAGTTTGTCTTCCAGGTGCTTTGAGACGTTGTTGACGTCGTTTTTGTTCTGCATCAAATAGCGAATTTTGTCCTTGATCGACTCCTCACTTGGCAACATTGAAGTAAAGCCATCACCTAGCAAAGCGGCTAGGGTTTCCTGGAAGCTAACGAGTGTAAGTTTTGTGCACGTTTTTTATAGCAAATTACTTTGAAAGCTCTGAATTCTTGAGCTTGTGTCTGTGAAGTGAGTTCATGTTTCCTGAGGTTAGAATCAGTTTCTCCTAATTTCATCTGGTACTGTCTCAGCTCATGCTGTGCCGATTCCCAGGCATTTTGCTGGCCTAATAGACGCTCCTCCATCTTTTTCAGATCGACTTGAAGCAAGTCGTGCTTGCGTAAAGCTGAATCACGCTCCTAGATTTTCCATATTTTTAAGGCAAATGCATATGTAGCTATTACCTCTCTTATCATGTCTGTGCCCGCGATGTATTTTCGTGTTTTCTCAACGTCTTCTAGCAACTTCTTCACAGTTTCCTGGCTGCGGCGGTTTTCTTCCTCGCTCGCCTTCAAGCTGTCTTCTAGTTTTGCTATCTGAGACTTCATCTCATGATGCTCATTCATGTGTTCTTTGAACTAAAACTATTCTACTTGTAATTTCTTTGAAAAAGTGTTTTCTGTAATTTCAAGTTTTTCACCTTTCTAACAATGCTCTCATGTGAACGATTGGTGTCGAATAAGCCATCAGTGAATATGGCAGTAGTTATCAGACGTTTGAGTTCATCGTAATTTAGTCTAAGTTGGTGAATCTCATGCGTAGAGGTGTCTTTCTCCTCTATTTGTCTTCTGAACTTAGAGTTTAGAAGAAATAATTTATTCTGAACTTGCTGCGTACCTGAATCTATTCTCCAACTCTAGAATTTGGTCTTCAAGTTGTCTATTTTCAGTCTTCAAATTGGTGATCGTCAACTCCGCTTTTGATTGAGCGCCAGTCCAGTCACTGGTTTCCCTTTGAAGAGACTCTACGCGATCATGTAACTGCCTAGAAACTTCACTAATATACTTACATACTCTTCTGAAAACCTGCCTACCTAATAGTTTTTGTTTGTTGATTTTCGATGTCCTGATAGTTTTGTAGCTCTCGTTCCAGTTCTGTCAGCTGCGTCTCTCTCTGTCGGATTTTGCTTTCCAGCTCGAATATCTGCAACTGATTGTGTGCAGTGGGAGTCGGCCAGTTTAGCAACTTCTATATCTTTCTACCTACCTGAGTTCTGAGAACTGATTCTGAAACATCGTGATGATGAAGGGAAGTCTAGAAAAATGCGGGTTAGATTGTGAGACCCATAGTAAATCTATATTCTCACCTTATCGCGGCTGTTATGACTGTATAAATTTGTGTCAGTCACGCTTACTGTCGGGTCTCTATAAAGTCTTCGGTCCTCCCTGTCTTCCCGAATCTGAATAATTTTCATGCAATCAACTTTGAGTAAAAAAGTGAGATAAAAAAATTACGGATGAAAATCTGCCAGGTGGGCTAATAGTTCTTCGTCTAGCACTCTCAAAGGAAGTGGTGTAAGGGCGTGGTTTCCGGGGACTTTTGCCAAGGACGTCGAGCGTAGACCGGTAGGCCATGTCTTCGGCTCCACTTAGCAACTAATAGTAAACAGCGGTTTAGAGAACTTGTGCGGCCGCAGCAGTCGTGTCGGTGGTATCATGGTTACGCCGTAGCTAGGCAGCTAATTCACCGGCTCGGCTGGAGAGCTGGCTGATTAGCTGGAGACACATTTTTCTGCAAAGCACCGCACCTAATCAACTCCGTATGTTTTAACTGATTTGCGGTTCATCTGATCTGCATGATGTCCCAAATATGATATCATTTCTTTTTGTTGCCGTTTCCAAAATCCACAAGTAATCATCAATCAAGCTGAAATTTCAGGCATCAAAATTGATTGAGTCAGTCCTGTGAAAATTAAGAATCTCCTGAACAGTTTTGTTTGTCAAATAAACAGTTCAGGAAAACAGATCTTCAGGATATTCCTCATTTTCAAGCTACCATCGCTCTACATTGATGAAATTATAACGCATAAAATTTCTGTCCTGCTAGCAGACTGTCAGACATTCCAAAAAATTTTAAGTCATAATAAACAGACAACATTCCATGCTCGGTCGCACATACGCTGTAAATTTCAGGTTATTTGGTGAAGATTTGTGGAAGGAAGACTGCAAAAAATTTACATTTTTTCGCACTATGTACAATATGTACGTACTACTCACACGCCATATTCACTCGTACGCCCTGTACTGTATACGTATCTGGTTATTATTTGAAATTGCACCAACTTTCACAAATTCTTGAATTTCTCAGGTTTGGGCCAAGCCTGCCAGGCTTTAGTGCACATATTGTAAATTCTCATTCCCAGGGTGTTGGCACGATGTTCGAAACGTTTGCTTATTTGGTCAATAGTTATAGAAACGGCAGAAAACAGTTATTATTTTTATAGACTGTGGTGATGCGTGGATTCCGGTCAAAGTGTTTATTTATAGGACTGCACATGCAACCGGGAGGGAGCAAGATGAGCGTAGGTTGTTCCTATTTCCGTGGTCTGGGCAGGTTGACGCAGTCGGCGTACTTCATTTTCCGGAACGACTCGGGATATGTGGGCGGGTCGCGGTAGTGCAGAATCCACTTGCCGTACTCGGCTACGATGCACTTGTCGAGCGCCGAGTTGAGAAGAATTACCTAAGCAAAGCCTCGTCAGTGAGTGTGACAGAGACCTATATACATAGAGTCGTACCCAGTCGACACACCAGTGTTCTCTGAGAGTGATGTTGGGCCACCAGTAGAGTCCGAGGTTGATGATGTCGTTCTGACTCAGCGCCAACTTGTAGTGGTCTCTGCGTCCGCGTTCGAAGTCGTTGTAGTCTTCAGTGTCGAGCTCAAACGTCTCTGACGTGTGTTTCTGGTCGTAATAGAGCTTTATGTAGACGTCGGCGTCCGTGCCTGCTCCCGATCGGTCGCAGGTCTGGATCACCACGTCCCACAAATTGTCTACAACCATACATGTAAGGGTTACCCCCTTAACTACGTAGAAAGGCTAAAAACCCCTCACCAACGAGACAGTTTAGGGACCACGACACAGAAATACAAGTACTAGTAGTGGCTCCAGTATTAACAAACTGACTAAGAAATCACTAATTTTTTTAGCTTAAAATTCGCTTGAAAAGCCTTTGGAAACCTAATCTGGCGTTTCCGCTGATGATAGTAAAGAGGGATCGGTTTTTTGGAAGTCCTTTTTATCGTTAATTTGCTTGTTTTTAGCTCTAAAACGTTATTAGCCAGCTTAAATAAAAACGTGCTTAAAACGCATTTCGAGGCGTTTGGAGCTTTTTGAGATTTTGCACCCCCCGTCCCCCACCTGACGGAAAACCCCCTTCCCCTCCCCACGCCTGAGGACCTTGTTCTGTTCTGCTAATTAAAAAACAGATGTTCAAAAGTTTTTCATTTTCTCAAGACTGTGTAAATTTGAACGCATGAAATTTTAGCAGTTTTCCAGTCATTGGGCAAGTTTCTGGTCATTTGACGAGCAGTTGCGGAAATGGCGGTCGATGAAAAGTTTTCATTTAATTAAAGACTAATTTGTATATGAATTGAAATTAACAAATTCTTCAGTGAAATGCTATCATATTCTTTTAGACACCCTGTGATGGCACCTGCTTCAAGCCGTAGTTAATTATGTAGTTAGAATGACTTACCAAAGTCGTAGTGCGCCTGGGCAGAGCAAAAGAGGCTGACAAGAAAAACGAGTAGAAGAAGCATGACTGGCGGTCGAGCGGCGAGCCAGACAAATAGTGTTCCCTAAAGTGCATGTGCGCGCGACGAAACACCATAAATAGACACGCCACTGGGGCGAATTAATCGCTATTTAAATGGTGTGGCGATCGATTGAGACACAAAATCGCTGCTTCAAGATTTATCGGCCTTTCACAAGATTTCTAATCGCAAATGCATTTGCATTGGTCCGACGTCCCCAAGGACTGCTGCTGCTGGTGGTGCAGCTTTCTTAGATCCTGGCGCAGATAGCCAGGAAGCAAATTCCGCTTTGCAACGTCCGAACTGCTAGCTAGAACCCTCGTCATTCGGCCGATTTCATCCCGTTTCACACGAATTTGTTGAGCTAGAAAAGTGTAGCTCATCTGTAACATTTTTTTCTTTTATATATACGTACAGTATGCAGTTTGTTTACTACACCGAACAGACCTCTTAAAATAGCTGGACCACTTTTCAGACAAATTCCACAAAAAAGGGTCAAGAAGAACAGAGAGATGTAGCTATGACCTCAGCTTACAGTATTTCACGCTCACAAATAAACCAACAGACCCGTACGGTCTATACTATTTAGTCAACGTACATTTAGCGTGCGTGCTGGTTAGGGCAAGAATCGCAATAGCAAGCAAAATAGCTGAAGCACGTCTCAAGCTGTCCATTTTAAGCCACACCACTAGCATTGCAAGCAAGCCATAATGCTGACTTGACACAAAACCATGCACCACAATCATTCAAGACCCAATTACTTGTCACATATTCAATTACCGCCCTGGGAGGTAATTCTAGAAGACTTGAAGGGGGCAAAACAGGCGCCGATAGTTTGCAAAACGGCATCCATGTCTATCTCGGAGCTATGCAACAAAGATGGAACCGATATATGTAGTTTGTACGCATACGTATTTCTCTAGCAGTCCGGGAGCCAGTGGGGGTTCTACGTAGGAGGTCCCCCAGGGGGCCGGGACTCTACGTACGTATGGACACGATCACAAATATCTGATACGGCCAGCTAAAAGAGGAAACCGGACTAGGAATCTTTATACACGTCAATTTCAATTAGTCGAGCTCGAGCACCAGGATGCATGTTTTATGACTCTCTATACGTAGCAGGAATGAGAATAGTGACAAACGCATGTTTTGAATATTTTCCAGTTTAGTAAGAGGCAGGCAGAGACAGGTGTGGTGACAGCGTGTGTGTGCCCAAAAACGTGCCCGTCAGGTCTGCAGTTTTTGCTGCGTCACACAAAACCTTGGTGCGTGGCGCCTCTCTCCAACATGTTTCAACTGATCGATAGCACCTTGAGCGGCGGCCAAATTGCCCACGTAGAACGTAAACAACACCAGGCTCGTAGACCACTTGCATGTTTGGCTGTCCAAATGACGCTTCACTTCGCGGATTTCAGTTTGAATAGTTTTCAAACCACTGTGTAAAATGTGTGCAGATTTGGAGGGGCATTCATAACTGCATGTTGATTTAATCTGTACGGGAGGAAGGCTGCTCTCTAATGTTTTGATCTGAGCCTGCCAAACCGATAACTTTCGAATGCTCACTCATAAAGTAGGATAGGAATTAGTGGAGAAATTCAGGTTAGCCCCGTCTTTTAGCTGCTTTTTGTTGCATCTGACAGCCAATGAGATTTGGCTAACGAAAATTCGAGAAGCCAGAAACTCTCTTGACGTGATACCGTATTTGCTCTAATAAACCGGCAGTCGGTTTATTTTTCGATTGTCGGTCTACCTATTGGAGGCTGTCGCTTTATTGTTTCGTGCCATGTCTAGGCATTGATTTTAGCTTTTCAAATCTGTAAAATTCCCTTATTAGCGCCCTTTCGTATATTTTTCGTCTAATATCCTCTTTTCTTGATCATTTTATCTTAAATTTTATTAAAATCAACCTTATGATGAGGAAAAACCGTTACTAAATTGTGATTATTATGGAAAATTGCCTGAAAACAGATTCTACTAGTCGCACATGTCGGTTTATTGGAGGGTGTCGGTTTATTTTTTCAACATCGTTGGGGTGGAGTTTATTAGATGATGTCGGTTCATTGGAGGGAGTCGGTTTATTAGAGAAAATACGGTATTCTGCCTTCTTGTTGGTGTCTTGAATAGAGCGTGAATTGAAGAACACAGCCATCACCATTGTCAAAACCTAATTCACAGTAACAACAACCTTTTGTATGTTTCCTTTTAGCTTCTTGTTCATTTGCTCACCTTTTTACCCTTTCCTACAATTACGAAACGTGTATGAAACATAACATATTATGTTGCTATTACATTAGTGCAGAAATGTTTTATCAAGATGGTAAGTATGGGCGGTACACCTTTCGAGATTTTTACAGAAACAATACACAGTGTTAGCCGAAAAAGAGCATACAATTGTACTACATACAGTGTTGGTCAAAAGCGTGCTTCGCTTCGTGCCAAAAATCTTTTAATTCCATGCAAAATTGATGGATTGACAACCGTTTAAAATGATTCAGAAGACCAGAAAAAACCCAGGCAGTCTTTTTTAGCCAATACTGCATAACTAAGCTCAATACATAAATTCTGTGTTTGTCTCTTCCTTGTGTTCACTGTGTCTTGTCGTGATTATGTTTGGTGCACCTTTCTTCATCTTTCTATATTTTTCGAACACATGTGACTCATACCACAATGCAGTAAAACCACAGTGGAAGCGAGATGAGCGCCTGTTCTTCAAAATATTTGCTGTTCGCCTAAAGGCGTGGTGATTTCTGAAGGTTATACAATACTGTACCTTTACAGGTGAGCCCACAAAAGCAAATAATATGTTAGTTTCAGTATTTCAAAACAGAAGCGTCGAATGCGCCGGTGCAGTAAAGTAGAAATGTCGGTGCAAGAAACATCGATAGACATCAGGCCGGGCGCGGCGCGGCGGCGACGGCCGTCCAATGGCAGGGCAGCGAGAGAGTATTGGGCCCGGCATAGACGCGTGCCTACGTGCCAAGTAGACCAAACGCGCTGGTCGGTTGATTAATGCTTTCCAGTAATGACTTAGCCGGCTTCTAGTCGCCGTCACGTACTTTGTCAGAGTTGTGTTGCCGCTCATAAATAGTTTTACTTGTCTGTCCGTAAGCTCTGCTTTCTCGGCCACTTCCGCGTCCAATGACCGCCACCGACGCCGAGTTGGCCGCCCAAATGGCCGCCTGCGGCTTCTGCGGCGACGAAACGCCCGCCTTGCGCATGGTGCAGTGCAACGCCTGCGGCCATGGCTTCTGGTGCAACGAAGAGCATCAGCGGTACGACTCGAAGAAACACAAACTGCGCTGCAAGACCATTCAGGGGATCAGGGAGCGCACCGACCGTAAGATTAGTCTGGGAAATTTGAACAGACCCCCCGCCGTGGCTGTGAGGAAGTACAGCGCCGGCCCCCCTCAGTCTCTGGCCGACTTTGAAGAGTCCCCCAGGAAGGAAAGTACCGGTTCCTCTACGATCAGTTCAAGCGGCTATGGCTCTGGGGAGATGGACGGAGAAAGCTCGACCACTAGTCTCAACTCTGTTGTTGGTTCAGAGACCATTCCCAGGGTGCGTTCGACCGCTTCTTTGTCCTCTAGCTCCCCGCCGAAGATACAGGCTCTTGGGGGTCTGATGGTCCCGCCCTGCGGTCCGCCGGCCCGCAAACTGTCGGTGCCGGCCCGCACCAGCTTTTTCCTACCAAACAGTGATAGAGATGAAGAGATGGAAGCTGAGAGTGCGAGGAAGAAAGTTCAGAAGAAGGACCATTCCACTAATATGCCCTACAGGGTCACACTGGAGGAACATTTGAGGAGCCTTCTCTCGCAGGCTGGTTGCTGTGGCATGGCCATCAACCAGCACCAAGCTCTTACCTTACGGGTTCAGGTAGGCCTTCCAAACTCTACTAATTTAATTTGTGCTAATTAGAGCCGTTACGAAACGAACGATTTTTGCTGAAGATAGATCCAGAAATTTCGGGGCTTGGTACGCCGGTTTTGGCGCCTGGCTACAGACAGACCTTCTGGGCTTTATCCAGTAGAGATGTTTGAGAGTTCTGAGTTTATAGGGCCAGGTTGACTAACAACATGAAAGTGTTGCCGTATATGGCAGCGGTACATTGCATTCCGACAGGCAGGTGGGTTTCAGTTCATTGGTGATTATGTGATCAAGGCGTTAAACTCCTACGGCTGGGCGGTAATAGACAATTTCATCGGGGACAACCACTGCCGAGCAGTGTTGCGGGATGCTGAGCAGCTGTACAGCAAAAAGCTCTTCACCGAGGGTCAGCTGATGGAGCAACAGTCAAGCAGCTCTGCCAAGTGGATCCGGTCTGACAAGATCCTCTGGTTCGACCACAACGATGTCCGCTGCATTGACTGCAACAGCATACGATTCCTCATCTCCATGATGGACTCGGTCACCGCTTGCTTCGGAGACCGCGTCGCTCCCTATAAAATTAAAGGAAGATCCAGGGTACCGATTTTGACTTGCATGTACAGCTCGCCCGCCAAATCGAGATTTCTGCTAAAACTATCTATTTTGCAGTTAGTTTTGGTCACAAATTGACCGATTATTTAAGGGTTCGCTAGGCCTCCAGATCTGGCGGTCTTGTCCTTGTACTGAGCGATCTGTTGCATGTGCGGATGTTGAGATTTTTTATTTTACAACAATTGCTTGGTGCGTTTTAGGCTATGGTCGCCTGCTACCCAGCAAATGGGACGCGCTATGTGAAACACGTGGACAATCCGGCTGAGGATGGCCGATGTGTAACTTGCATTTACTACATGAATCCTGAGTGGAGACCGGAGGTGTGTTTTTTATAGTAAACCTCTGCTGCTAACAATCCCACCGATCGGACTCTGCCCCATGTGACGTAGTCTACCGAGCATCTGCTGCCTGCGTTAGGGCATTTCGTTTTATATGACAGACCTAATACAGTCAGGCACTTGACGCTGTTTATCGTACCGACACCATATAAGGTGCCGGTACCATATATGGTGCCACCACACCATAGTGGCCGAACGTGGGGGCACCATATATGGTACCACTACCCTAGGTACCGGTACCATATATGGTACCAGCACCTTATATGGTGTCGGTACCATAAACGGCGTTAAGTGCCTGACTGTAATAAGAAATAATGAGCAGCAACAAATTGGAAACCCATTAGTTGCCGACCCTTTACTCTTGATTCAAGTGCAGTGCGGTATCTACAAAAGCATTAGGCCCTCAGAATGTGACTGTTTCGATTTCGAAACATGTTTTACAATCTCCAACTTTTCACCGCTACTCAATTTTCTCCACTGAAGCGGACCGAAGTTTGCTCTTTTTGCTAATGTTGGATGGCGGTAGGGCACTAAAGACAGTTCGACATTGCTGCTGTGACCGGTTGGCATGCAGAGTGATGTAGCGCCTAAAAAGTGGTCTCAGCTACGTGCAGTGCGTGACTATAAAAATGCACTACGTAAGTGAGTCGGCCGCCCGGCCGGTAGGAGAAGTGATTAGCGACGCTTTGTCGCCGCTAAATAACTGTCGGTGCTGCGCTGATAGTGCGCGCACGTAGCAACAAGAGAAGGGCGAAAAAGAGCGATCGATTGCCCGGCGGATGCTGGAACAATTTGAGCCTTTCAAACCGAAGGTTCTCATGAGCACTCCTTCCTTAGGGGTTGGACACCTCTGGCTTTAGGCCAATTTCGTCACGCTCCTAATGTCTTGTGATCAGCTGACTCAGAAAACCGTACGTAGCTAGCACCGCTACGGTACATTTGGCACCTGAGATGGGTGATTGACATGAATTTTGAATATTCTGGGCATTTGGAGAGTGATCCCCTAGCTTGAACGGCAAACCCTCTCATGTTTGACTACTGTGACCTGTAATCTGGGCGTTTTAAGGGGAATAAAATAAACAGATCAGTTTGGCAACGTCATCGTTTCATCGACAACGCTTTTGTTGTAGATAGATAGTTGTATTTGAGCAGTTTTTGTCGAAAAAATCTGTTTTTACTAGAAATTTTCGAATTTTCTCCTAAATCTTGGCTATAAATTAGTTCCGCCAAGACACGCGCCTTGAGACTAGGCCAAGCTTCCCCTTCTCAGCTGCAAATCATGCACATGTTTCAACTTGAACAGATAAAGTTGGGAGATTTCTGACTTAAACAGCAAAATCTTTCTATCCAAGATACATCTCTACTGTGTTAAAAAATCAATCAGATTGAGCGCTTAGTCCTTTGGAAATCGCACACCCTAAAGTTTAGTTATCGCTTACGTCATAAACTAGCTGAGACTACAATGGGCGCTGGCCTGACAAATACAAACACAAACAAGAGTTTAGCTCAATGGCAGATTTGAAAACGTATTGTTTTGCGTTTTGCTACTGTGCATAAGTTTCTGTTGTCTTGTAGCACGGAGGAGCGCTGCGTCTGTACCCGGAGTCGTCCGATCTGCCAGTGGACATCGAACCGCGCAGCGACCGACTGCTCTTCTTCTGGTCAGACCGTCGCAACCCGCACGAAGTGCTGCCAGTCTACAAATACAGGTAAGCAGTCAACCAAACAGACAGCTGCTTCTGGCGCGTGTTGTGTTAGTGCGCAAAAACACAAATTGCTCTGCTAATAATAACGGCCGGTCGGCCACTTTTGCCTACGTGACGGCGGCTTGTTTATGGATTGGGCCGGCCCCAGATGAATGCCACTTCCTCATTTAGCTGGGAGGGACTGGCTGGCGTCTGCTTTTTTCTGCTGAAACGTAGCTTCTGCATTGGTTTTAGCTACAGTTTCGCTTAAATCAATACATCTGCTAGGTTCCAATCTGTTTCACAGAGCTCCTGCGTTGCTCTGCAGTTTGCGTGACGTGGATGTCTTCTGACCGGCTCAGCTTCATGTGCGTGTAAGCGATCGATCTGTGCTGAGACTCCCACGCACGCAAGCCATACGTTAGCAACCGAAGTGACAAAAGCCTCAATTTTCAGCTGACATTTACCAAGCTAATAACTCTGTTTGCTGACACTAGGCACGTAGCCACTGCTGCTGCACCGAAAGACACTATCTTTGGCAGCCGCCCCGCCACTGCCACTGTCAGCACGATTGGCACCTACCTGTCTTTTTGCTAACAGCTGGTCGGACGAACCGATCTCCCTTAATCAGATCTGACACCAGCCGCCCGTTCTCACGTCTTTTGCCAAAACGACTTTTTTTGTGAAACAGTGAAGCGACATAAAATTTAAGAGTCGTAAATTGATTGTAGTAATGAGTAAAAAGATAGTTACCGGATAGATTTGGCCGCCTGTTTTGCTGGCTCCCTTCCCTTCACATTCGTATATAAAAAGATCCAGACCCATTTCCGTACATAATCCTGCAAACGAATTGGGCCATATTGGCATACGTTGGCGGGGAAAAATCCGGAGGGGTGTGGAGGCAGTCTCGGGGGTTCCCACAAAAGTAAAAAACGCCTAAAAAGCAAAATTTTTGGGCCAATTTTGTTACAATTTCAGGCATGAAAGTTGACTCTAAAAACAACTGTTTTTAGCTGTTTCTGAACTCACGTCATGATCACTTTTCTGGCAGTTTTTAGCCCAGAGTTTAGTAATTTTTGTTCTCTCTTGCCCGGATTTGGGCTCAGTTTCCCGACATATCCAAAAGCCCACTCCGAATCCTCTCCCCATGGGGGATGACGTGTTGTATGCATCGAACTGATACCGACCCGCCAGTATGTCATGTAGCATTGTGTCGACTACACTACAACCATACATGTAACAGGTCATCCGCCGAAGGGGGGTTGGGGGGTCTGAGCAAAAATTTTGGGGGAGGGCAGGGCACTAAAAACGCTCAAAACTCGAAAAATTCGCAATTTTTTGGCCAAAAATCGCTAATTTGCGATGAAATACAGCTAAAAACTGCTGTTTTGCAGGCGATTTTGGCAATTTTTGTGTCTAAAATTGTAAAAATTTGCTCAAAAATTTACTTGCCAGAAAAATCGGGGGCAGACCCCCCCTGTTACATGTATGACTACAAGTGGTACCGGTACCGCATTAGTCGCGCAAAGCCTCAGTTTCTAACCACTGGTTGCTCAGGTGTAACCATTCTCGAATTGAGACCTATTTAGACGGTCGACTGGAAGGAAGGAATGGCTCAGGCTGTTGCAGGTTCGCTCTGACGATTTGGTACTTTGACCAGAAGGAGAAGGAGCGAGCGATGGCTCGTCTAGCGGCCAGTGGTCAGCAGAGCAGTTCGAGTCAGTACAACCCCAGTCACGCCTCCCCGGTGATGCCCTCCTCGGCGCCCGCCGACGAACTGATGCCTCCCTCGCGTCGACAGACACTGCCTTCGCAAATGCCTAAGCGACCGCGCTCCGGCGACCACGACAGGGACCGACAGCCCTCCTGCTGAACTCAACTCACTCTAATCTGCTGCTCCTGTTCTTAGCTGGAAGTCGTGTGGTCTCTTTGAGCCAGGGATGATTTGTGCGGGTGCGTTCGGCCGGTACTTGGAACGGTCGGTGATTTTCTGTGTTAAGCAGTTGTTGACTTTTTTACGCACAGAGTTTTATTGAGTCTTTGTACTGATCGGTGATACTACTGGGTGCCAGCCAAACAATGATAACCCTCACCTGAATATATTAAACTAAGCGTGATCGGAAGAAAATGAAAGTACTGACAAGGAGGACATTTTATTGTGCGTTTGTACTCACAAACTCAGTGTTGAGTGTTCCTCTATTGGCGTCAGGAGCAGAGTAGGAAGACGACCATTCATCTTCAATCTGTTCGTGATGTCAATGGATGGAACACTCAGTACTGAGTTTGTGAGTCTAAACCCACAATAAAATGTCCTTCTTATCGGTACTTTTATTTTTTCCTGTCGTGCTTAGTTTGCTCTGTTGAGGGCCTATCATTGTTTGGCCCCCTGTACTGTGTGTATACATACAGTCAGGCACTTAACGCCGTTTATGGTACCGACACCATATATGGTACCCCCACCTTCGCGTTGTTACCGGTACCGCTACCATATATGGTACCACTCTGTTCAGATTTCGTACCATATATGGTACCGTCACCATATATGGTACCGGGACCCATGGCCATGGGTGGGTAGGGGTACCATATATGGTGATGATGGATAGATGGTACCGGCACCTTATATGATGGCCATATATGGTACCGGCACCTTATATGGTGTCGGTGCCATAAACGGCGTTAAGTGCCTGACTGACATACGGTGTCGTATGCTGCTGTCGTTACTACTACTGCTATGATGTGCTGACATATCCCAGAGTGCATCTTATATTTTTGCCGGTGTTTCGGGTCCTGTGTTCATACTTTTTTCTGGTCTCCTCGACAGAAGTTATAAGATTACAAATGCGCTTTGCCACTCTCGCAAACAAACTCCCGATTAGCCATGTAAACCCGAGCCCAACCAACACTTTAATTAGGACCCTGCGCACGTGCGCTCCGATCGAATTACCAAATTTAGTTTCTGGAACTTGCGTCTACTGTACGTTTGGAAGCGTTCTTTTGGCGCTCTTTTTACGAGCAACAGAGCGGCAATGAAAACCTGGCCAGGCTGGGTTTAAAAATAGTCGGCCTACTACGTGCAAATTCCGAAAGTCGAGCATTATTGGTCGGGGCAAGTACACAAGTCGCCCCCCACTGAAAATTCGATTAATTGAGTCACGTAAACTGGCAACTTCTTCAGCCTGCGCCTAATTGCAACGCAAGCCGGCCGGTGGGTGAAAACATAAAAGTGGACAGGATTGGTACAGAAGTGATGTAACACTTAGAAACTCTTGTTAGTATTGTTTTTCGACCTTTAATAATTCCTCCAACCCGGTTACAGATGTCTGGCGACGGAAAACCTTTTATCTTGCTGACTTAAAACAGTCGCAGGTTGTTCAAAAACTGTCCTTCGCGTGAAACCGGTTTTTAAACGTTGCTGCATAATTGCCAAAAAATATCAGTTAAGCAGTTTGTCAGCTAAAGCAAAGATTATGTTTGTGCATTATTATGTAGAAAGTACGTCGTCTACATCAGAATGCAAACATTAAGCGGACAGGCACACTGAAGGATCAAAGGTTTATTGGCGTGTGTTTGACGCGATAACGCTATGTATATACGTGCATAAGTAAAGTTCAAGTGAAAGCACTTTCTCGTAAACAAGTACAGTACACCAAGATCAAAACTCAATCTGAAGATGAGCTTTTTGTTTGCGAGAGAGGAAATCCATAATTTCGTCCAGAACTGTCTTCTGCACACAGACGATGCCTCCCGGCAGATCCTTTTCCTCCCCGTTGCTGCCATAGATCTGTGAAGAAGTGAGGGGACTGTGTCGGCCGCAGCTGGACCAACTCTCGGCGCTCTCAGACAGCACTCCTTCGGTCAGAATTCTGGCTGAATTCAGTTTTATAGCTTGGATTTCCTTCGAATGTTCCAGCTCGTGCCACCGGTCGCACAAGTAAAACACCGCCGCTTTCCTGGCCATGTCTAAGCGATAGAGTTTTGCACAGTCGTACAGGTGCAGTAAGTGACGAGCTTTCTGCAAGATACGTACTGTATGTAAATTATTGGAGAGCAAAACGTACGTACTAAGTGGGGTTTCTGAATGCGCTCGATCATCTGCAGTTCGCAGGCAAGTTTGAGACCGGTGAGCGCCAGAAATTCGGAGGCATTCAGAATCTCCTCCCAGTATTGCCCCAAACTGTCGCTGGTTTGTCCGAGCAGAATGAAACGCAACACCTAAAATCCAGTTCTAAAAGCCTTGAAACTGGCATTTTTCTAACAACATGTACAGCAAGGTGCACTGAGTTTAAGTGTATATGCAATAGTTTTAGAGTTTATAGCAAACATTCAAACGTAATGTATACTTTGCATACATGTACATGTAACAGGTAATCCGCCGAAGGGGGAGGGGTCTGGCTGGGGCGCCGCGGGGCGTCTGAGTCCAAATTCTACAGTAGGGGAGGGCTACTACGCTAAAGACGCTAAAAATCGCACTGTTGGGTTAAAAACCATCAAAATCGCTAATTTGGGCTCAAATACAGCTCAAAAGTTCTGTTTTACAAGCGATTTTAACAATTTTAGTGCCTGAAATTCTAAAAAATGCTAAAATTTGCTGAAAAAATTACTTGCCAGAAAATCGGAGGGGATCGGAAAAATCGTCTCGGGTACGGACGGAGGTCCCGATCGGGGGGCAGGCCTAAGTCGGGTGAAGCAGACCCCTTGTTACTTGTATGATGATACTTTGTTGTTCTTCTACCAAGGTACAATTCATTACAATTGAATTGATATGATCAGCTGTATCGATACCATAAATGATATAGGACATACTGTAGGACATAGGACTGTAACACTGGGACTTGAACGCTTTTCAGTACTCTGTCCAGCTAAAGTATTCCCTGAATTTGAGCTCAGAAACCCAACCAAACCCACCTAACCAATCCTTCACCCATTTCGGCGGATTATACCTGTTTCTGGTTATGTGTCCAGTAGCAGAAGGTGCATGTATAGCAGTCAGGCACTTAACGCCGTTTATGGTACCGACACCTTATAACAGTCAGGGAAATAACAACATATATGGTATCAGTACACATATATGGAAACGGTACCATATATGGTACCGGTACACCTTCAAGTGGTACCATATATGGTACCCCTTCGATCGAGGCCTCAGGTGGTACCATATATGGTACCGGTACCATATATGGAAACGGTACCATATATGGAACCGGTACCATATATGGTAACAGGTACCATATATGGTACCCCTTCGATCAAATCATAAGGGGTACCATATATGGTACCGGTACCATATATGGTACCCTTTCGATCGAGGCCTCAGGTGGTACCATATATGGTACCGGTACCATATATGGAAACGGTACCATATATGGAAACGGTACCATATATGGTACCGGTACCATATATGGTACCGGTACCGTATATGGTACCCTTTCGATCGAGGCCTCAGGTGGTACCATATATGGTACCGCGGTACCATATATGGTACCGGTACCGTATATGGTACCCTTTCGATCGAGGCCTCAGGTGGTACCATATATGGTACCGGTCTTTCGATCGAGGCCTCAGGTGGTACCATATATGGTACCGGTACCGTATATGGTACCCTTTCGATCGAGGCCTCAGGTGGTACCATATGGTACCACCTCAGGCCATACATGTAACAAGTCATCAGCCGAACGGGGGAGGGGGAGTTGCTGGGTCTGGCGCCGGCCGGGGGGGTCTGAGCCAAAATTTCGGGAGGGGGTCCGGCACTAAAAAACGCTCAAAAATGGAAAAAAATCGCAATTTTTGGGCCAAAAATCGCTAATTTGGGCTGAAATACAGCTAAAAAGTGCTGTTTTACCGGCGATTTTGGTAATTTTTGTGTCTGAAATTGCAAAAAATCGCAAAAATTTCCGCAAAAATTGCTTGCCAGAAAAATCGGAGGGGGGTCGGAAAAATCGTCTCGGTCTCGAGGGGGGCCCTATCCGGGGGGGTCTGGCCTAAGTCGGGTGGGGGCAGCCCCCCCAGACCCCCCTGTTACATGTATGCCTGAGGCCTCGATCGAAAGGGTACCATATATGGTACCACCTTCCTTTCTCCATATGAGGTACCGGTACCATATATGGTACCTCGCGAGGCCTCGATCGAAAGGGTACCATGTATGGTAGGGGTACCATATATGGTACCGTTTCCATATATGGTACCGTTTCCATATATGGTACCGGTACCATATATGGTACCACCTGAGGCCTCGATCGAAATGGTACCATATATGGTACCGGTACCATATATGGTACCCCTTATGATTTGATCGAAGGGGTACCATATATGGTACCGTTTCCATATATGGTACCGGTACCATATATGGTACCACCTGAGGCCTCGATCGAAGGGGTACCATATATGGTACCGGTACCATATATGGTACCAGTACCATATAAGGAAGTGGTACCATATATGGTACCACTTGAAGGTGTACCGGTACCATATATGGTACCGTTTCCATATATGTGTACTGATACCATATATGTTGTTATTTCCCTGACTGTATAAGGTGCCGGTACCCTATATGGTACTGGTACTTAGGGTAGTGGCACCATATATGGTACCCCTACCTTCGCATTGGTACCGGTACCGGTACCATATATGGTACCACACTGTTCAGATTTCGTACCGTATATGGTACCGGTACCAATTGGCCATGGGTAGGAGTACCATATATGGTACCACCACAGTCGCTGAACGTGGGGGTACCGTATATGGTGTCGGTACCATAAACGGCGTTAAGTATCTGACTGTATAAGTCCCTTCTGTCATTTGCGGTGTTAATTACGATAGCTACAATCAACAATAATTTTGTGAAACCAACGGTTAGAGTTAGGTTTTGACCAACAAAACCTCTCAAATAAGTATCTGAATTTGGTGGAAATTTCAGAATTTGAGTTTTGATATTTTATAAAATCTTGCTGTCATCAGAATTCTGACACGTACAGTACGTACGGCAGCGTCTTTCGTTTGCCTTCGGTCCTAGGTACATTGTACTTTAGCAACTTCATTCTGTCCCTACTAACTACTTAAAATACTGTACGTAATGTACCATACAATGTACTGTAACAAACCACCGTAAACAGACCTCGGTCAGAACAGCTCCATTAATCCATTCCAACTTGCACTCTCTGGTTTCCTGCTCAGCAAACTTGACACTGCGGTCATCAGAGAAGAGGGTATCAAAGTAAGGACAGCTAAAAGTCAGGCGTCGAGCCAGCACATAGAACAGTTGTGCGTCGCTGGAAACCAAGACAAAGTCGGAATATTTGCTCGGCTTGTGGAGGTTCTCAAAAAGAAAGCGCTCGAAATCCGACGGCTTCGACTGACTGATCCGACACTGGAACGGATCGAATCTTCTGGCCGGAATTCGCAGTTTAATGCCCAGCTGAAACTTTGTGCAATCGTCGCATAGCAGACCTTCTGCTTCGAGGTTCTCGAAGCGCAACAACGTTCTGGACTTCATGTAAAACGAGTCGGGGAATGTTTTGCTCCGGCAACGAATCGACCGTTTCGATATCTCGGTCACGATCGAGCCGTCGCTTTTGAGGATGAAAAATTCGTACATAATTCCGCAAATAGTAGTATAATCCGGACAGTCGGCAGCTCTCAGCAGCATTTGCAAGTGACCAATCGTTTCTTGCTGATATTTTCCGCCGCGCGGGTGCACGCCCAATCGCCAGTAGAAGGCGGTGCCGGAGACGGCGGTCAGAAACTCCGGCCCCCAGGCTGCCTCGTTGAACTTGCACTCGTTCATTTCCTGGACGTCCAGCTTGGCCACATGGCAGAAGGTGAGAAAGTCGTCGACGCTCTCCGGCATTTTTGCAGAAGAAAATGTCTGGCTGGTGCGGGATGGCAGAGGGGCGGCAGCTGCCGCGGCTGACGACGGCAGAACACAGCTGATGCATCTAAATCCGAAATTGCTCCCTCCGCTCAGACGCAGTTTATTAGCTCAGTTTAAAGCCCCACCCACCCCGGTTGGCTAAATAATTGACTGTTTCCATTTTATGTTTTACTTGGCCACCACAGTTGCCGGTCGTAAATAGAAATTGCGATTATTTTTAGAGTTGGTTTGAAGTTTTGGCACCTAGCGGTTTGGTGGAATCGAATTGTGTCTTGACACACTGAAATACTGTTATAATGGTAGCATTAGTAGAGATTTACCAAACCTCCTTTGTTTCCAAATTCGAGTACAACACCATAGTGCACTGTCGCTTGAAACTCTGTTGCAGTACGTACATACATACGTATATATACAGTCAGTTCAAAATTCACATCAGCGCGAAACGCAAAGCTTTTAGAGTTTTTATATGGTTCGTTGCAGTACGGTATGTTTATTCAGTTGTTAATGATATTTTGGCTTTAGCCGAGCGATAAAAAGTCGGATGATTAATGGAGAAACTGTTGTGTAATCGGCAGGGTCTGAGAGATGCATAAAATTGACAAATTTGCCCTGACGGCTCTCTAATGGTAGGAACAGAAAGCGGACCCGAGATGGAATCAATGCTCTCCGCCCCCAAACTCATAAGCATACTCTGTCGGCCGGTAGAGGGATGTCTTTCTTCCTAACAGTGATTTTCTTCTCCGTCGCTCTGTTGTCGATGACAGAAACTCGCTATTTGCCAGCCAAACAAGACGCCTCTGCTGTCAAGTGCTTTTTCAAAGAAGAAATGACACAGATGTGCCTAAAAAATCCAGAATCATGTAAGAAAAATGGTTACAAACCACTCAGTGTCGTATTTTAGTGCAGGATTCAGTTGGCTGACGCCTTCTTGCTTTTAGATCTACAGTGGAAAAATATCAACATTTTTAATACATATTAATATAACTATACATGTACTGTATGTTTTCTCCAAACAAACATATAAATAACATACTGACAGTAGATTCACCAAATAGAAAACTACTGAATGTGTTCATGTTAGGGATAAACTTAGAGCTGCTGGTGCTTCTCTTCCTGTTGTTGCTTGTTCAGCTTACGGAAACTGAGATACAATGTATGGTTTTGATTTGTATTTTAAACGGTACCGGGGTTTTCCACTTATAAGACAAATAGGAAAACGCCTAAATGGGTCACTTTTGACGCCCTTTTGTAAACCACTATCTTATAATACCGATGGTGGTCTTATAACCGGAAAATCTCGCAGGCATCATTTGGTTGAGCGAAAAATTTGGAGCAAACTCTAGCAAATTGATAGCTAATAGATAGCAAATTTCTAGCAGATAGCAAGTTAATAACAAATTAA
>JASANB010007360.1:0-60408 GCA_030248155.1 Sabatieria punctata | reverse complement strand
TAAAATATCAACTGTCTCAGGTTTCGGTGATGCATGTTATTATAAGAGGATAGGCACGTTGTACGTATGCAACGAAATAGAGGCTATATTTGTGAGCAGCCTATGAGATATCAATAAAGAATAAGTCAAACTGATGCGTAGCTAATTACACCTGTATTGATCTAAGTGCATCCGTGCCGGAGGATCGGGTTTCACAAAGGACATGCAAGTCATCCTAATGGAGAGACAGGCATCTTATCCGCTTCTAGCCGCAGTCCAAACGGCAGCCCAGTGACAGAGCGATGAAGCATTCAGCTAGCTCACCACAGCTGGACCGCATTCCGAGAGCGCGTGCTGGGGAAAGCGGACGTTCCAGCAAACCATTGTCTCTGCCTCGGTCCGAGAGTCAAAGCATGCTGAGACAAGCTGTCGCCACAGCAAGAGACGGGCGTCTGGGAGGCATCGAGCTGAAGGACGTGTTGATCGGCAGCAAGACGCAACCGCCCAACCCACTGACGGCAGAACGGGCCTTGGCCGCCAACCTTAGTTATATGGGCCTTGGCGTGGAGGGCGTGAGTGAAGAGGAAATCGCACTCTTCTATGAAGCTAAACGAGGTATTATTGCACTACTCGGAAGACTCAAGTCTCAACTTCAACCACAATCAGTCTAACCCTTTTAAAATCTAGCTACCGACTAGGTCAATATGGAATTGGTACCCCAGTGCGTGAGTGTTTGCCGCATTTTATTACTAACAGGTTGCATTACAAATCGGTACGCTAGAGGTCTCAGACGGGTTGGGTTTCAGGCGAGACGCCGGATTTTCTGCCGCGTCAAATGCCAGAGACCAAGAGTGCCCGTTCGAGCCCGAAACATCGGAGAAGTTCGTTTGGGTTTGATTTCGAAGTGAAACGACTGCCACGAATTGGGAGCGGATCGCTGACCACCAAAGAAGTGAACGACGATGAACTGAGACACTTCGCCAAAATACTGAAAGCCCATGCTTTGGTCTAACTGCTCACTGCACACACTTTCCTTGGGGCATGGCACAACCGAGAGAGTGGGCAGCCTACTATTGCTTGGGAGTGGGTTCGGTATTGGTATCTTTCAGCATACCTGAGAATCGGTTCGGTATGGGTAGGTATTCGAGAAAATACCAGTATACCGGTATTTATTCGGTATTTCCTGAAAATGTTTTGCACACTGAATTTCCAAGGTCCAAGACTAAAGGTTTAGGCATTTAACAGGTCAGAGGCTAGGAAATTCATTAAAAGCAGTGGGATTTTTGCAGTTCCTAGCAATTTTCTAAAAATTATTTTCGGTTCCACACTCGAGTGAAAATCGATTCTATAAATAATTTGGGCTAAGAGAAATGTTTCCATGTGTACCGTAGTTATAAGACCTGCCAGTATACAATAGTATAGAGACCTAACGAACAGTGCCATGATGAATGTACTGTACATCAATGTACAATGTAGGTGATAATAAGGAGCAGTGTGAAGTTATGCCAAACATACACTAGAGCTTTCTAATTGCAAAGCAACTGTGTTATGACAACTGGTCAGGTCAGAGGACCAAAAATCATTCAACTTCGGTACTTTGTAAGGACATCGTGAATAGAATGAACTTCGCAAAAGTGTCAATTTACAAAGAAAACATTGTAATCGTAGGAAATTTTCAGTGAAAATTACACTAAACTGGATAAACAATACCAATTTCCAAATACCTAGGCATTTCCAAAATAATCGGTATACCGGAAGCTGCTTGGAGAACACTTGGCCGAAGCCGTCCGCCTGGCTTGGGCTAGTGTAATCTGACCTGGACAGTGCTGACCCGCAAATAATAGGGTGTCATAATTGAGCTTCCTCACTCAAGTAAACAAAGGCCGCTTGTCTGCTGCTCAACCCTCTCTAATCGCTTTCTAGCCACTAATACCGAATATTTGTTTGCCACAATTACCGCAATTATAGTCCTGCCGTTTTTAACAGGAAAACTTTTACAAAGCCGGCCAGTTAATACGGCTTATGTTTCGCGCAATTACTTACACCAATTAGCTTCAAAACCTTTAGACTAGAGTGCGAACAATACCTAAAAAACCCAATACCCCAATACCCAATACCCAATACCAATACCTGAGACCCCCAATACCCCAATACCCCAATACCCAATCCAATACCCAATACTTGCGTGGCTGAGCCAAAAATTGCAATTTCACTGGACATTCCAGTTGCGAACACAAGATTTTTTGCACTGGAATTGAAATTTTTAAGAGCCCTGGTTGAGCCGCTGCCCAAGCAGGGCGAGAAAATTTTGAAAAATTAGCTTTTCAGAAAGCATTTAGAAGTAATCTGAAGCGTAAATTTTGCAGAATTAGCAGTTTTGGTACTTCACTTGGTATTTCAACGTAATTCAGTCGTGTTTCTTCTGGCAAATTTTTTCCTAGTTCGGCCGGAAATTGCGTGAACCACCGCAATAGCCATGGGTACGGTACTGGTACATTATGGTACTGGTATCATTTTTATTTTAGATTTTCGGGGGAGGGGGCTCCGAAAAATCGGAATTTTGGAACGACGTCGTTTATGGACGGCTCCTTAACACGAAAACAGCTTCCTAAACCGAATAATCGACTAACTTTTTCGATTTTTGTAGATCAATTTTTCAGGTCAACAACGATTTGTCCATATTTTTACCTGTCCCAATTAGTATTGGGTATTGGGGGTAAAATACCCCAATACCCAATACCCAATACCTGGAAAACACCCCAATACACCCAATACCCAATACCAGTTCGCACTCTACTTTAGACAGTTAGGTTAAAGCAAGAATTGGTTAAAGACACCGTTTGTTATCGCCTTAATCGCCTCCATCTTGCGGCACGCCCCTTTTGGACCTGAAAGTCAAAATCGATAGAGTCACCTATGGTTTGTTTCTGTAGCCTGTCATCTGCAACTGTCATACTTATGCATATAATGAAATTAGAGTAGCAATTGCAAGGGTCAAATGCACACCGAAAAATATGCCGGTAGGCCAAATGCTTATGTGTCAAAGCACTAGTCACGGTTTCTGATCTGTCCGGTGCCCTCTGTAGTTGTAGCCTTGCCTGCGAACCGAAGGTACAACCAAAGTTTTACCACAAAACAGACTAATAAATGAAGTGGCAGATCGTAGGCCGCCGTCACAGGCCCTGCTAAACGTACGCACTGACGAGATAAGGCAGCAACTGGGCCATGCTGCGCAGGTAACGTAACTGGCAGCATAATTTACATGCAGCTGGGCGGCGGGCTACCTACATACATGTATCACATCCTGCGCTCTACGCCTAATGTTAAGGAGCTGTGGCTGGGTGTCCAGCTGCGGACATGCCAGTTTCTAAGCGTAGGCATAGGCAAGTCTGCCCAGTTGACCTTGGTGCTTGCAATACGATAGCCCTAGCTTAGCGGAGGGATGCCGCGTCAGATTACCAACTTGGAAAACACTTGGACACTACTTGGAAATTACTTGGATCCACTTGGAGTCCAATTGGATCTACTTGGAACAACTTGGACTAGCTTTGACCACTTGGATCCAATTGGACACTTGGACGGGCACTTTGAGAGCGGGACTGTACATTGTACGATCGAGGCTTTCTAGCAGAAGTAGTTTAGAGATTCTGAATAAATTCAGCTCGATTTTGAACTGAGCATAGGTAAAATTGCTTTACAAGAACCGAAGATGTGTTTTGAATTTTAAAATCAATACAGAATCGATTTATACAATTCCTCAAAAAAACTTCTATCACATTCTTGAATAGTTCTGTGTTTTGCACTGCGTTAAAAAAACCGGTTGTCGTGCTAAATATACCCCGAAAATTTGAGCCGAGTTGATAAAGGAAATGACATAAAGCGACGATAAAGGAAATAAAAGGAAACAATATAATATACTAGGTTTCAGTTTTAAAATAGCTGTAACGTACAACTTTATTCCTTCTTCCCTTAAATGTAGCTAAAAGGTCTGTACTATTTGCATGTGTTATTGTGTGTAATGTATTCAGTAGTGCTGTATTCGTTGTCTCATAAGTAAAACATTACTCGCACTACTACCAGAGTTCCTTCAAAAAGGAAACACAAAGTAATGGTACCGGAGTTTTCCACCTATAAGATCGGGTCTTATAACCGGAAAATGCCTAAATTTGGAGTCACATTTTTGCATCAGTTATAAGATCTGGGTCTTGTAGGCGGAAAATATATATTTTACTATCAAAACTCGATCTTCTGAAAGAAAAGCATGAAATGCACTGGTTTTGATCTTTGCAACAACTGACTGTACGATTAACTCTGAATAGCTCAGTTTTAAACAAGTTTTGAAAACTTAGGCAACTTAGGAGCTCCAATATGCTTACAGCAGCTATCTAAACCTATCAAATCAAGAATTTTACCAAGATTACGCAGGTTTTAGAACGATTCTTGAACGACCTGGGTTCAAAAACACCATATTGATTAGCTATCTTGTAAAAATGTACACGAAAACAACATTTTGACCTTAGACCCGAGTCTTATAACTGGAAAATGCCCCCTGACAGACCCTGCTTTCTGACCACCTACTATAAGATCCGGGTCATATAATCAGAAAAGAAACCCACTTATAACCGGAGGGGTCTTATAGGAGGAAAACTCCGGTACTTTCAGTTCAAATTTCGCTCAAATAGAATGCACACAAAGCAGTTAATTAGTTTATTACGTATTATTATTGCTTGGATGAGGTGGCTAGAGTGCACTGCAGATTTATTGCGCAACCGTCGTTCCATCGCCAACGGAAAACGCAGCGCAGGCATGAAAATCGAGGGTGCCGCGGCAGCGGCAACCGGTCGAGGTTGCCGCGCCAGCGGTCTCCCTATTATGCGCGTTTTCGGATTTACTGTTGCATTTTTACGTCATATTGCGTAATCGTAATGGTTATACAAAGTACGGTATACGGTAATGGCATTGATTCAGGCAAGGCGGGAATTTGATTTGTTGTCATTTGGTTTAGTTGTCTGTGGGCGGTTTATACGAATAAAGGAATACTAGCTGGTATACTTTTTAATAGAAATAATAAGAAACAATAATAATGATAAAACTAAAAATCGTTATATCATCACTGTCGTCTCTGTTAGTATAGTGTTGTTGGACCGGGAGTTTGTGTTGCATTGCGGTCGGACGGCTTTGGTTGTTGTGGTTTCTGTCGAAAATCGCTTGTAAATGGTGAGTCGGTAATCGGGTTGAGACGGATAAGTATGATGGAGTTCGGTTGCGCCTATAAACGGAGTGTAGCGACTGATACAAGTATGAAGTTCAGAGAATACGTAATAAGTTGACGAAATTAGTAAAACAAGGACATAAAGCTACGTTAATATTACAATGATCGAGTAGTTTTTTATGCGAATGGCTAAATATAGTTCGCAATAGTTTGTAGAAGGGAGATATTACCCCGATGGGATAGTGCAGACATGGCTCTTGATGTTTGGGCTTTGAATGCTTCAGTAGCAAAGGCAATCCGAGTATCCATAAGCGTTTCTTCTGCACAGTTAATGCTGAAAAAGGTAAAACAAGTACAGTTAGAGAGAGACAAGTGGCGACCAATCAATCGTGACCAATTGATAGGTAATCTTTCAGACAGATTTGTCTGACATTTTGTTTGAGTACGGCAGTTCTAGAGATGAGACAATTTGTTTTACGGATGATGATGAGACACCGGCAGCAGGAGATTGTGGCGTTGTGTGTTGTTTGGACGGCTTTGGCTGTAGAATATTTGGCGGTGGAGACGTAGGAGGATCGGACTTGTGCGATTGGAGTCTGATATGGTGGCATTGTATCTAAATGAAAGAAATGAAAATAAAATGAATGACATATGAAAAATCAACAACTGTAGATTGTCATCAACCTTATCACTACACAACTGGTGCTAACAATAGCGGCGGCTAGGCAGGCAGGGGCCGCTGGATAGTGAGTGTCCAATCAATGGATAGGTACCCGACTTTGAGTAGGCAAGCCGCCGCGGCTCAATGTTTAGCAAACGAATGCATCGAACTTTTGATTAGGCAAACTCTAGCACTGACCGGCGGATGGTTTCTCCAATCAAAAGTTGGGTGCACTGGTCTTTTTCTGAGCACTGACGGGTGGCCGGGTTGCGTAATCAAAAGTTGTCTGACTGAACTGCTTTCTTCTAAAGACTGACGGGTGACCGCTTTGCCTTATCAAAAGTTGGGTCCGTTGCTTTCTTCTAAGCACTGAGCGGTGGCGGTTCGCCTAATCAAAGTGAGGGTGCCCTGTTTTAAACACTGACCGGTGGGGCGGACGTTGCCGGGCGTTGGGGCAGATTGGTTGGGCGGACCTTGCCTTTCCGGTAACAGGCAGATTGAGTGAATGAGGTGGTATCACGGCCATGGCCAAATTGGTAGGCGCCTGCCCGAAAGCGGTGACCTATAACAAGTTACATTATCAGACACCATCCAGACAAGTAACTGAGTTACAGACAGGTGGTAGCTTTTGAAAGTAGTCATCGTATTGGCCGAACAGGTCGTCGTATTGGCGATACTTGAGATACATGGCGTTGAATTTGCGGAAAATGGTTTCGGCTTGGTTGAACATGCCTTGCACAAATCTGTCAGCTTTCTTGTCTAAGCCAACAAACTTGAACGGTTCAACCTCCTCTTCTCTCTTTCCAGCTGGATGATCTTGGCCAAAAGAAGCACCTGTCGGTCTGCTGCGTGTGAGGGCTGTGTGATTTGTGGCTTTGCAAGTCTGGCAAAACATAGTGCTTTACACAGAGACAGTGGGGCCGGCTAGGTAGGCAGGGGCCGCTGGATAGTGACCGTCCAATTGATGGATGGGCACCCAACTTTTGAGTATGCTACGCGGACGCCGCTCAATGTTTATAACAAACGAGTGCATTAACAAACGAGTGCATTAACATTTATAACAAACGAGTTTATAACAAACGAGTGCATTAACATTTATAACAAACTTTTGTTTAGGCAAACTGAAGCACTGACTGTCGGATAGTTTCTCTAACCCGTTCGGGCAGACCATACTCCAATTGGAGTAGTTTTCTGGCGGTTCCCGATTTGTGAATTTTAAAACAAAATCTGGAACCGCCTGCTCGCTTCGCCCATTTTGGCTGGCTGCCAACTTTGAACTAACCTATCCAAAAGTGGAACGTAGATGGTTTCAGAAATCAGCATTCGTTCAGTAAGCGAACCTAATCGCGTTCTCAGCAAAAAACCCTTTCCGATACGGCAGATAAACAAGAAAGCCAAGCACATCAGTCAAATTCTAACTCCGCCCACGCCGGGGGTTCCAGATTCTTTCTTCATAAATTTTACGAAAACAGAATCGGGAACCGCCTGTTACTTTACGAATTTTGAAGGCTGTTCCCAATCGCTGAATTTTTAGGTCTGTGCGAAAGAGCTAATCAAAAGTTGAGTGCACTTCTCTTTTTCTAAGCACTGAGCAGTGTTGCCAGGTGCTAGCCAGTCCATTATACTACCACCAGCTCAAAATTATACTACTTTATACTACAATTTTCGAAAACATACTACATTTTGATACTACGCTGTAAACCTGTCAGATCAATGGTTTAAAGCATGGAAAACTGTTATGTAATGCAAACATCAATGGCAGAAGCGTTTTAATTTCAACAGAAAGTGCTTTTTACACATGCTAAAGTTTCAATGGCTTTTTAAACCATCGAAAATTTTCGCATTTTGTCAGTTTTCGCTTGGTTTACTCTTCCCGTTCCCCTCAGGGGTAAGCAAGTTCAAATTTAGATGAAAGTGATTTAGATTCGACTCTTAAAATACATGGGCTGGGGTCCTAGGGGCCTTATGGACCCCAATCCGACCAACGACCCTCACTAGGCCATCCAACCCCTATCCACTCAGGCGGAAAATTTTGGCGATTTTTACCTTTTTTGGGAAATCGGCCTCCACTGAGACTCAGGGCCCTCCCTCCAGATTTTCCTGGCCCATGTGTTGTATGTAGGTAAAATTCGTTCCGGTACCTAAGCTTAAAAGCTCTAGACCTAAGCCGGAAAGTAAGCCAAGCCTAAATCTAAGCCTAGCGCTATTTTTATGCATGGGATCCAACTTTACTTTTTCTATAAAACTATGACATCAAACTGTACTTTTCCTTTGGTTGAACATTGAAGTCATGTTTGTTGAACATCAATCAAAATGGTTAGAAAAAATTGGCCAAAAACGCATACAATCACCGATTTATTTTAATTTTTCTCATATAGAATAAATAATTATGTTAATTTTATGTGAAAGAAGGAAAGAAAAACCAGTTTTTAAACAGAAAAATATTGACGAGTTCTCTCAAAAATTGGGAATAGATGGCATCTGAAATGAAAATGTTGAATTATACTACATTTTATACTACAAAATCTAAAATTATACTACATTTTCATACTACATACTACGGTCGATTTTTCGATACTTTTCGAAGGTCAATTATACTACAGGTAGTATTATTATACTACACCTGGCAACACTGGCACTGAGGGTGGCTGCTTTGCCTAATGATGAAACATTGCCTGAACTGGTTTCTTGTAAAGACTGACGGGTAAAGACAGACAAAAGCGCCAGTGAATTCGATGATGGAGAAGACGGACGGCACGTCAAATTCCATACCATCTTACTAAAGGGCAGCGCACGCAGCAGCCAATACAAAAGTGTGCAAGCAAGCAGGGCTGCAGAGGCCTGCATTCATTGCAGGAAGCTTGGCCGCAAATGATTTACAACCGGTTTTGGTCAGCTGGCTCACCCTTGCCCTCCTAGGCCGCTCAAGCAGCGGGACACGAGTCTAAACTTGTTGCCATTCAATTAAGAACGTGCAGCGCGCCCACAAAAAACACGCAGAATTTCAGCGATACACAAGACAAAAAATGAATCGAGAAAGTCAGAAAAAAGTTGAGTTAGTCTTTTGTTGCTCGTCGCTAGCGTAGGTAGTATAGCGTTCGAAAGCATGCTGATTTTGTCTATAATGATCACTCGGAGTTGGGTGTATGAAGCTCTATAGCATTCCGGAGGTTCGGACGCTGGTAACATTCACAATGACTGAATGATCTGCTATCCCGGCCATGGTCAAATTGCCAGCCGGCTGCCGAAAAGCGGCGAAGTGTAACAAGTTACATAATCGCACAACATCTAGTAACAAGTAACTGAGTTTAACAAAGGTGATCGAATCTGTTCTCCTCATATCCCCATATTTCATCGATTATCGGCAGATTCCCCCCGCAACCGCACCTAGAAAAGTTGCTATAAAACTCATGCTCACGGACGCACATTACCGCGCGACTGGGAATATTTGTACAACTGCCCTAGCTACAGAATAACTACAGTTAAAAACATTGGGGTCCAACCCCCAGTACTTTAACTCGCTTTAAACGACAATTTTAACTATGGCAAAAATAGGAAAAAAAACAAGTTTTCTAGCTCATCTTAAAGATAGCTGCGAATTTTACTGTGCCAGTAGGCCTACCTTAGTCGAGATACCCTCACTAAACCAATCGTAGGATTCTAATCCGTGGACGCATCGCATATGTATGCGCAAGAACGAGTCGCTAGATATAACAACTAGCTATCCGCTTGTCTGCGTCTGTGGTGTATTGGTGAGTATCTCGGCTCCCATGCACACGGCGCATGACACGTAGCGGGTTGGAGTCCGTCTCGGCCCATTCTGATTGCCTCGCATGTGGCCCATCTGGGTTATTGCTGGATTGTATCTGGTGTACATGTGCGTTGTATAAAGTTATTTATTTATTTATCCATTAAGCATAAATATAACAAACTTCGTCCAAACACCAACACCCTGCACCCTACTCACTACTTTATCTTTACACAATTTACACATTACGCACAAAATCATTTAACTTAACTATTTGTTTCCCAACTACAGCCGTTGAACTAAGACAAATTCAAAGCTATTCTATTGACATACGAAAACGATCCTGGGCCCATATAAAGGCAAGGAAATCTTAAGAAAAGTAGCGGGTCATAGACCCGCATAAAGACGGTCGAGATTGCTCACACAATACAACACCCGACATACCTGTTATCGACCAATAAAGGCAAGGAAATCACCACCCTCCCTCCCCTGAACAAATCCCTATTAAAGCAACCAATTTCCAAAAAAAACAAAACACAAAATAACGAAAAAAATCAATAACACCATCCACATATAAAATCGATTTCCAAAAACAACAAGAGATACAAAGATAACATCTGCAAAATAAAATGTCACAAAAAATGAAAACACGATGCTCATCAGGAAACCTCGACGGCCTTTATGCCGTTCCACCTCTAAATAAATACTACAAAAAAGGCCGTCGAGGTTTCCTGATGAGCATCGTGTTTTCATTTTTTGTGACATTTTATTTTGCAGATGTTATCTTTGTATCTCTTGTTGTTTTTGGAAATCGATTTTATATGTGGATGGTGTTATTGATTTTTTTCGTTATTTTGTGTTTTGTTTTTTTTGGAAATTGGTTGCTTTAATAGGGATTTGTTCAGGGGAGAGAGGGTGGTGATTTCCTTGCCTTTATTGGTCGATAACAGGTATGTCGGGTGTTGTATTGTGTGAGCAATCTCGACCGTCTTTATGCGGGTCTATGACCCGCTACTTTTCTTAAGATTTTAGACTGGACGCTGATCTAGCACATACATGCCGCACCGCAAGCAGACTATTTATATTTGTAGTGCTGTTTGATACAAATTCGAGCAGGCATAGGTAGTGATGTAAAGCTACACACAAACGCTGAAAAGTTTTCTGGTTACGCTAGATTTCCTGATTATAGGTCATAAAACATAAGCTATGCTATGACTTTTTTCTCGCATCTAGGATTAGTGTTTCCGATCAAATTAAAATTAAATAACAAAATTAAATTGTTTTGGCCAAAATCACCAAGTAAACAGCAATTTAATAACAAATTAAATTTCTCGCGATGACTGTCAAACAAATTAAAATTATATTAAATTTCGTAAAAATGGCCTAGAAATTTGATATAAATTTGATATGAATTTGATAAATTTGCTTGGTTTGGCAGCTTCACTAACCAAAGTCTGGCTACAAAACAACAAGTTCAGTCCAAAGATGACCTTGTTCATGCCTATAGCAACGATATCAACTCATTAAATGCTATTTTGTAGACCATTTGTCGCTATCTAAAGAAAGGTCAACTCATTTTGGACTGACACAACCCAGGTTTTGAGCTCTTTCCTCAGGAATTTAGTATTGATTTTAGCAAATTTATATTTAATTCATATCAAATAGCAAATTTGAATCAAATTAAATTTCCGAATTTGGGTACCAAGCAAATTAATAGCAAGTTATTTTCATCTGAAGGCTGAGCAAGCAATTTAATAGCTATTTAATTTCAAAATAAATTTACTCGGAAACACTATCTAGGATGGCTAACAAACTGGCCGTGCATTTATTGAGTCAACCAGTTGTGAACCGGTCAGTGAAACTGATCAGCACCGTCTGAAACTGACCGTCTGTGTCGGATCACACTGACCAGCTTAGTACGGCCGCCGGTAATCGCGACTGCAGTTTCATGGCTGCACTTTTAATACTGACGCAGCAGGTGCTAGTCACCCTACTGCCTCTACAGTAATTAACGGAAAGTCCGTACCAGGGATGTGAGGTGTGTTCTTTTCCGGTGTTTTTTTTCGTTTTTTTTCGGAAAAAAACCGGTATTTTTCCTAAGGGTCGGAAAAAAACTTAAATCGCGGAAAAAAACTCAAGCTAAAAATAGCTAATTTATGCCATTTTTCAAATAAATAATGGACTTTTGAGATGTATAATAGGCTACACTGGCTCAAAACTGTTAGAAAAACAACAGAAAATACCAATCAAACATATAAATAACACATATGTTTCTGAAAATCGAATATGCAAAAATTTTTAAACATAAAACATATTTGTGTAAAAGACGTTTATTCACTTAAATTTTGTCTTAGTTTTCGATAATTCAAGCTAGAGATTCTGAATTTCCTGTTTAAAACGATTTGTACAATTTAGATAGCATACTAAGACTCAACAAGTTTAAGTGAGAGTCAGATTTTGGAAAAGTTTACTGTCAGACGGCAACCAAAACTCTTGAAATAATGAATTCCTATAGCAAAAATATGCATATGTTTCCAGAAACATATTGGCCTCAAAACATATAAATACAAAACATATTTGACATGCAAACATATTGAGAAACATAAACATATATGTTTTCCCAAGCAAGCAAAATATTGAAAAAGGACGACACATTTAAAAGAACATGGGAGAAATACTTGCGTTTCTTTGAAATTCTACATACGCGGTCATAAATACGTACGCATACGGTATATTACCAGTGAACCTAAGTTTCCATGCTCTACTACATACTGTCCAAGGGATCGGCCCAGCTGCTATATCCTTTTTTTATTATTATACTAACGTTTCTTTGCGGCAAGAAACTTGCCACGCCGAGAGGATGAGAATGCGACATCGCGCACAGTAGCTTTGCGGCCTACACTACAGTTATACCAACTGTAACCGGCGTGTCGCTGTATCAAAATTGGGGGCATCAGTGCGTTGTGCATGTAGGTGAAACGCATGCTGCTTCCCTCGCAATTCGACAGCTTGCTTAGCTCGTACAGGCTCTACTATGCATCCTCGCCGCACGATACACTCGAACAGTCGTTGAGCAAAAATGGTCGGAGATCGAAAAATTGTAAAGGATCTGTTAGCCCCGCCCCTTCGTAGTGTAAAAATCATGGTCCCAAACAGAAACTTGACGAATAAATTGACAGACAGCGAGCAGCTGCTGACCCATCTCCTTTTCTAAATTGACTTTTAATACTTTTTTATTTCATTTATGTATGGACCATTTTACATAATTGGTTAAACTACAGATGCCAATCTTTTTGGAACATCTTATGGAGGAAGTAAAAAATCAACTGTTTTGCAGCTGGAGCATTTGGGATGCTTGCTTCAGTGGACCATTACGGCTATTTTAGCTCGGCCCACTTTTTTCTCCTCATCTGTCCTTGTGTATCGTGCAACGACTGTAGGTGTCTGTCATTTTGGCCGATTCTTTCTTGCTATTTCTGGCGGAATGAGGTGTTGTACCGGTTACAGACACGCCTTTATGCCTTTGCATCTGCACATACAGGTGCACTTGCACAGTGCGTGTGTATATGAAACTCACGCAAGCTTTAAGTAATTTCCGATCAGAGAAGTGCGAGGTGAGTCTCTAGAATGCTGCTAATTCAATGAATTCTAAAGAAGCCATTAGAAAGACATGCGATTAGCGTGCAAAAGAATCAGTCAATTGGTTGCCTCGTGGTCTGTGTGCAGGATGAGCGTGTACTCAGTGGTGGACAAGGTATTTGCCGTGTTGGTAGTAGTCAGTCTGCCGGTCTACGTCAGTTTCGCCGTTACTCTGGCCAGGTTCCGCCATCAGTTGAACAGTTCCTACTTCACACTCTGTCTGTCACTGGCCGCAGCTGACATTCTCTCCATCTGCTACAAATACGCCACCTACACTCTACCCAAACTCTTCTTCAGACACCTCTTAATTGACAGCATTCTCTTTGCCACCCTCGCCAAAATGGGTCTCTGGTCGATCTATTTTGTACAGGTGCTGGGCATTGTACTGCTTGGATTGAACAGATTCAGTGCATTGGTCAAGCCCTTCTCCTATGAACAGGTGCTCTAACTGATTCATTTAGTATAAAAGCACTAGCAATGTTGAGTCCCATGAAAAGATTTCGAGGTTAACTGTCATGCACGTAAGAAACCTAGTCATGTAAAGTAGTGACAGAGTAGGAACGGCCACCTGCAAGACGTTTTTGCATATTCGGCAGAATTAACCTTTTGCAAATGAACGAGTTTTGAACTTGGAAAGTTTCTGGCTTTCCGATTGGTTCACGGTCCAGCTTTCCGATATGTTCGGTCCGGCTTTCCAGTAGGTTGTTAGGATAGTCTTGGTTTAGTGCAGTAAACTGATACAGTGAAAGTTATTTTTTGAATCATTTCAACTGCAAGCGTCATCTGAACATCTAAAACAACACTTTTGGAGTTTGTGACTGGTTCGCTTTGAAAACGCGTTTCCAAGAGTCTAAAATAGCTTCCCGATTAGTCTGAAACAACTTTCCGAAATGTTTAACATAATTTTTTTGTTTTCCGATAGGTTGGCCAACTACGCCATATTGCATTGGTAATCTGCCAAAGGGTTAAGGTATTTTTTGTGGTTTTGACCTCCAGAACCGTTCTTCGCTTAAAACTGTCTAACGAATGGTCCGCAACACATTTCAAGATGCGGCTTTCTTCAGAGAATACACTCAAACCTAAAAATGCTTTGCTGTCTTGACGTCTAATGAAATATTCACGAGAAACTGATCGAAAAACCCTTTGTGAGGTCTTTTTTTCTGCTAGAGGTGCTACATTGAGAAATCCGCTGACAGTATAATTTAGTAATACATAGGCTTTAAGAATCTATAAAAAATTCTCGTGTGCATTTTTTGTTTTCACGAAAAAATAGATGTCAAAGTCTCAAAATGCGAAAATTTCCCCTTTGATTTCTCCGCAGTTTTTGCATTGTGCAAGCTTGCAGCGCGTTTCTCGGCTCGGCTCTTTCAACAGCTGAACCGATGTTCTGCATGAATCATGATCAACATTGAATATTGTATAGACCTCTGGCAAAAAAGATGACCTCAAAGGCCGGTAGGGGCAGACCCCCCGGACCCCCTCATAGTTTATATAAAAGGCGCGAGAGCTCTTGAACAAAGTGAAGCAGGACGCTTCACTGCATGACGCGTAGAATAGATAATCATATTATAAAACGTGCGAGATAAGTAGAAAGTGAAGCAGGTGCTACAGGTGTGGTCCAGTGGACGCATCAAGCTGCTAATCTGTCTTCAGTGGATTCTGCCCTCTCTTCTAAACATTCCTATGCTGTTTCCGATCGGATGGAGCCAGTTCAATCAAAATTTCTACCCCCAATTCATCAATGACGAGGTGCACTTGGACTTCGACTTCAAATTTTAGATTCTAAATAGTACAGTACGTGTTGCAGACTAAGATGGTCTACCTTACGTGCGATGCGATAGTGGAAGTTCTGGTTTTCAATCCGCTGCTCGTTTTCATATACACCTACGTGTTCATCAAAGTGGGCAAGCGCTCCGGTACTGGTGCACAGCAGAAGAGAAGCAGGTAACTGATAGATAGATAGGCACGTAGTTGCTGGACTGAAAGACAACTGCTTTTTAGCCAAGTCAAGTCAAGACGCATCGAAATCCGTCTGGCAATAACGGGAGCCGTGTTCTCAGCTATTTACGCTTCGATCTGTATCAACATTTTAGTCTCAGTTTTAGGGTTCAGGTCAGAACTGCTAACACACATTATGTACTACGCCATTGATCTGTTGACTGTTAGCAACCCCTATGTACTGTTGGCATTCAGTTCTGAGGTTAGAAAGTATCACAGAATGTTGTATAGCGGTGCAAGGATAAGTAGGGTAAGGCCTATTGCTTAACTAAACAGCTGGTCCACGTAAAACTCTAACAGCCAGACAAATTGTGACCACCTGGTGTGACGGAAAGCGGAAAGCTCCAACAACCCTGTTTTTTTAAGTGTCCGACCACACTACTTTCAACTGAATGTTTGACTGCCTAGTTCCACATCAATATATCGATATTCAATAGATTCTGAATCTGTTATCAGTCGCCAGTCCGGCCGATTTCTGATAAGTCTGTTTGTTTATAAGCCCATATTATAAAAAAAGAACTTTTATAAATCGGTCAGGCCATAGCGCATTTTTTGCTTTGTTGGAGAGCTAGATGAGGCTCTTCTTCAAGCATAGCATTCAGCTCTTCAATAATGGTTACGGGACGCACACCACGCGTTGTGCGAACCTTAAACTACACTTTCCATTCCGAATTTGAGGCAAAACCATGAAAAATACATTAAAAATTAAAAACAGAAGATAATTGCGTAGTGTGCATAAGTGGCTCATTTTAACCTCTTACAGTACCCGATTGAGTGGCTTGTTTTCGGCCGGCGACAAGCCAATCGATCAGCCAAGGCACACTCTTCCAAATGAGATCAAGAGCTAAAGATCCGTCGGCTCAAAGCTATAGCTGGCTGGAAGTAAAGAAATAATTGTTGGCCTTCCGATTCATTGCTGCAGTAGCTGATCAATAAAATTTATGTTGAACACTGGCCAAGCAGTGCGCGTGACACACAGCTGCTTCCTCTGAACAAGGAACGTATGCAAGCTTGAAACATAATGGCGAGTGGGAAACTAATCCATAACCAAAGTGTGTGACAAAGCACACCTGTATGTATGTCTTTCTCTTGCACTCACAGTTTTCTGTCTACGAGTGCCTGAACATGGCTGACCTATTGGCGCAGTACATAAACTTGGGCATATTCTTCTTTGGTCTCTTCAGTCTGCCCTTGTATATATTGGTAGTGGTGGTTCTGGTAATGCGCCGACGACAACTCAACTCCAGTTTCTTCACTCTCTCCATAGCCTGCGGCTTTGCTGACATAGGGTTCCTGACCAGCCGACTCTTGATGCGAACAGTGGCTGGCATTCTCTACCATCAGTGGCAGTGGGTGCGCCCTATTGTGGAGAGCATCGTGAGTGTAGATTGAGAGTTGAAAAGCTTGGTGCTGTGTGCTTTCAGCCCTACCAAACAGCCAACAGTATGATTGGTTCCTGGGGTATCTATTATGCTCAGGTGTTCGGAGTGCTGGTGGTCAGTGTAAATCGTCTGTCCGCTCTGTGGTGGCCAACTCAGTTTAAATCAGTTACAAGCTTTAATTGTAAGTAGTAGTTTAACTAAGTTGTGTAGATGTGGACCGGCAAAGTGATTACGATAGCTGTGTTGTTTCAATGGGCCTGGACGCTGCCCTTCTCGCTACCTCTTCTAGATCCCTGCTGTCACAGTAGGCTCTCGAATAATGTCAGCTTTCGACCCAAGATCATCAATAAACAGGTACATAGTAGGTACGGCAAATACTGTATATGCCTACTTCATTTGTATTGTATATACAGTGCGTATACAAACAAAATGATAATATTGCATATTTTTTCTGTATTTGTATATAACTAAAAACGTAAATACTGCCCAAAAAGTGTAATTTTCATGAGAGAAGAGAGCCTTTTTTCATTACTGTGCTTTTGGATGGTTTAGATTTGGAGAAGCGTTAAAAAGACTACTTAAATAAAATGCATGAAATTGTGAAGGAAATGTGGAAAAAACAAGTCAGTCAGAATATAAAAATAGCCAAAATTCGCTTAATTTACAAAATTTGTTACAGCAGAATAAACAAACAGGGAAATATACAATCCAAACCATTTGTATATCAAGTCTGTTTGTATATCTATTATTTAATATTGCATCAGTCAGTAGTCTGTTTGTATATGTATCCGATCCGATCCGATGTGTGGGGGGGCCTTACGGCCCTACGCTCAGACCTCTGCGGTCCATTGCGCAACCCCCGTATTCGTCATCTCGGACGTTTGCCCTCCTTTCACTGCCAAGCCACTCTAGCCATGCTGTTGGGCGCCAGGTACTAAGAGAGTGCCTGGCGTGGTGACGTCATGGTGCCGACAGCTCCCAACGGCCGCCCGGCGAAGAGGCCAAACCGGTATTGGCCTTATTGCTGGTTTCTCAGACGGCACCTGACCCAGGCCACCGAAAGCTGGTTACAGCGATGTGCCGACGACCAACTCTTTGCAGCAAGAAACTTGCCACGCCGAGAGGATGAACCACTACAACCGCTAGGGATGCAGCGGCCGCCGTGACTCAGAGGCAGCGAGCTACCCACTGAGCCACCGACGCGGCTTGTATATGTATATGTATGTCCAAAACATTTGTATATTTATTTATACAAAGTTGTATATGTATACTTGGATATACAAACCCACACTAGATATATGTATTCTGTATGTATACCTATACCAGCACAAACGAATACATACAGTACATGCATACATTTCTCAGTTGGTAAATGAAATGTGATCTTGGTTTTCGCTCCTGGCTGCTTACGTATTGATGTGCTGTAGGTGTCAAGTCTTTACTGGACAGCCGATATAATTCTCGAAGGTTTCGTGGTCACCCCGCTACTGATCGTTCTGCACGTTCTCATGATTTACAAGGTACCACTAAGATTTCAATACCTATTAGAGCGCAACGGAACATCAGAAAACCGAATACCTTCCACCACAATACCAAAATGCTTGCGCTCAACTGCACCAAAAATCGTATTTGTATCATGAGAAACGGATTAGACTAGAGCAAGAAAGCTACTGGTGCGTTAGTATAAAATCGCGGCCACTATAAGAAATTACATTGTAATGCATTTGCTAATTTTTATTGATTGGCGGAAACAGGGCTTCCTAAAGCTAAAGATCGAACTTTGAAGATTTAAAGGTCCAGTCACTACTACTAACTGGACACAAAAAAGACGCAAAGCAATGTCCCCAACCCAACTCTAGTATTTCGAGTCACCTTTATATAACTTGTGCAATTGTAGATTGTAGCTCATAAAAAGGTGGGCGCACAACAACAACAGCAAGGAGTGAACATGTCGGTGGAGATCCGACTGACGGTAATCGGAGTGACGCTGTGCAGTTGCTACGTGTTCGTGGTTCTCAACTACATCTACTACTGGCTCTACGGCAGCTACTACAACGGCATCCAGGGCCTCGTCACGGCTGTGGCCCAGATGCTCTTCACCGCAGCCAACCCCTTTCTCTTGCTCGTGTTCAGCACCAAATTCAGGGCCGTTTTCTATCATGCCATTACGTGCGGAAAGTTCAGCGGACGGGGCGGCGTGGCGCCGACCGGGGGTGCTATTCGCACCGTCAATTCGGCCTTGGTGCACAGCCACAACGACAAATCGGCCAAACTGGCCTGAGCCGTCTCACCTAACCAGATTGAATGGAGTAGCCAGGAATAAACAGAAATGTTTGATGTTCGCGTGCTTGTCTTTGATGCCGGTTTGATTTAAAGAGTCTATCATTTGTAGTGTGACTGGTATTGGCGTATTACTGGTTGTGCTGAAAGAATTGGTCAAATTTTGATATGAATAACCTCTTTGCGGCAATTAACAGATAGCTTTCTTTCTTCTTATAACTATTTGTCATTTCTAATGGTTCTTTCTGTACCATTACTACTGAAATAGGATTTTTGGATTGGCCCAATCCAGCAAGTGTTGGGTATTGAGTTTTCTGGTGTTACACACAAGTACAGTAGTTTAGTATCTCTGTTGCGCTAAAACCATGTGAAAGTGATTATTCAAAATCTATATTTCTTCAAGCCGAGCAAGAGTTCTAAATCTCTACGATAGACAAATTTCAACAAGAGTGTCGTGTCAGTCCAGTTTAACCCCGAGCACAGTGAACCCTCTAGCTATGTCTTCTAGTTGCTTGATAGCTCGTTGCAGTCGCATTCGACTCTGGGCCAACCTCCATATCTTGGTGCCTGAGTTGTAGTAGCGCTTTGACCACGGTTCCACCGATTTCTCCTCCAACTTGCCTTCCTCAAGCACTACCTCTGCCCTATTCAAATGGGCCACCAACAGAAACAGCAGTAGACAGTGGACAAACATGCTTTGCTTTGCAGCTTCTACAACCTGACGCATGTACGTGTTACGAAGCCGAACAAAATACCAACCTTTAATTAGATCCCTAGTAGTGTTGCTGCTGAACAATAGGAATAATTAGTCCCCAGGAAATTATTGACGCATGTGTGTGCGCTCGGTTATTAATTGCGAACAACATGACGATTTCTCAGACAGAACATTATAAACCCAGCCAATATATGCAGGCTTGTGAAATAAGTTGACCATTTTCAGTGGTCAGCACAACGTTATGCGCGCAGCATAAATGCATGTAATACAGTCAGGCACTTAACGCCGGTATGGTACCGACACCAACCATATAAGGTGCCCGTACCATGGTACCGGTACCGAGGGTAGTGGTACCATATCGTCGGCACTATGGTAAAACGAGCCAAGTAACAGAAAGTCGAAATCGAGAAAATCGCCTTTTAAATGTTTGTTATACTTTCGTGAATTAGCTTCAATATCAGTTTAAATACTTTTTCCTAAAATACAAGTACATAATTGGTGTGCAAAACATTCTGCATGTGTCACTTGTGTCAAATTAAGTCAGCTACAGTAATGTCTCGTTAATCCGGACCTCGTTAATCCGGATATTCGCCTTCCGGACAAGATTAGGCCAGGTCCCAATTTTCACCCATGTTATATGACTCGTTAATCCGGATCCGGATTCGTTAATCCGGACAGAAGATTTGGGGTACCAACTTCAAAATTTGTGTGGTAAAGTGATTCGTTAATCCGGATTTGGCTAATTTGGACAAAATCCATGGGCAATTTTTCAATTCAGGTTTGAATTTTCAATTGAATAATGCTTTTCGTTGAGTCAGTATCTGATTACTTTTGCCTTTTTAGGAGCAATAATCAGCTGAAGTAAATTTTTGGGCTTTGAGGAGGTACAGGTACCGTTGCAGAATCTGATATGCGACTAACAAAAGCTGTCATTTAGGCCTTTGACCTGAAACCGGTGTTTTTGCTTTGATTCGTTAATCCGGGAATTCGCTAATCCGGACAAAATTGACCGGCTCCAACTTGACCGGATTAACGAGACACGATTGTAACAGGAAAAGCACAAAGCACTTGGCTCATTTTACCAGGATCACCCGGTGATGTCCGAAATTTGCTATACTGGAGCCACTGTACATAATAGGACATGACTACTTATAATTTTGGACTGGGATAAGGAAGCCGGCACAGTTGGTGTAGTGGTTTAGGCCGCAAAGCCACTGTGCGCGACGGCGTGCGCTCATCCTCTCGGCGCGGAAAATTTCTGGCGTTGGTGGTCGGCACAAAGCTCCACCCAGGCCACCGAAAGCTGGTGACAGCGAGTAGGTAAATGGGAACCGACTGGATCTGCCTAAGCACCGAAGCCGCTCCAAAGCATGCCACGTTGGGATGAAGATCAATGACGTCAGGTGTTGTCCATGGAAACCAACTGGCCTGGGGCCTCTCTCACACCAAGCGGACGTTGGGAGCCGACATCACCATGACGTCAACGCGCCAGGCACGCTCTTAGTACTGTACCTGGTGCCCAACAGCATGGCTCGAGTGGCTGGCAGTGATAGAATGGAAACGTCCGAGATGACGAACCACGGGGGTCGCGAAATGGACCACACAGGTCGGATCGTAGGCCGCACATCGGTCGGATCGATCAGTTAAAGGATAAGAGTTTTCCAGGGAGAGCAAAGACCACGAATCCCAGTTTATGTGCTCGTATGATCAATGTTTCTAACTGGTGCCATGCGTTTAAAAGAACAAAATCTACCTTTTATTTGAATTCGAATTTCGCGCGCTGAGTTGCACGCTACCGATTTGTTTTAGAATAATTTCGCCATTGGCAATTACTGTAATTCAATAAAAAGTAATAAATCAATAATGGAAAAACGTTAAAAAAAGGCATAATACTAAAAGAAGGGAAGGAAAATACGCAGTTCTTGTTTGTTGTTGTTAGGTTATCTCTATTTCTGTACAGAAGCCTAAGCCTGACCTGAAATAGTTATCAGACAGTGGCTGCCAAAATGGGATTAATAAGAAGAGAAAAATAATAAAAAACAAAGAAAAAAGGGAGATATCGTTAATTAAAAAGGAGAAAGAGGAAGAAAGACACGACAGCAGGCTGGAGAAAGAAAATCGCAACAAAATGAGCTGTCTTGGTCTGCTTTTGTTATTTTTGTCTTCTATCATTGTTCCGTCAACAGCTTCGAAAGCACAGTCAAACGTTCTGGAACTCAATGAAAGGTATTAACGCTGAAGAAATTTTGGCCTAGGCTAGGTGTAGCTGGGATATCTGGGAAATATCTCGCACGCAATCTGAGTCCCTCAGTAGCCGGCCAAATCGAGAATCGCTCTGACCGGCGCACACACTCTATCGGTCTGTAGTAGGGATGAGACCATACATGTACTAGGGGGGGGGTTTGGGGGGGGGGGTTACCCCCCTGCTGGAAAGGCCAAACCCCCCTCACCCCCCCGGGACAGGTTATGTGCCCCCCCCCCCGACCAAAAAATACAAGTGGTGGTAGTGGCTCCAGTATTAACAAACTGGGTCAGAAATCACTAATTTTTAGCCTAAAATTCACTTGAAAAGCCTTTGGAAACGGAATTTGGCGTTTCCACTGCTGATATTTAAGAAAAAAAACGGTGTTTTTGGAAGCTCTTTTAGTCATTTTTTGCTTGTTTTTAGCTTTAAAACGCTATTTGGCAGCTCAAAATAGCGATTTTTAGCGTCCTTACTGAAAAAAACGTGCTAAAAACGCATTTCTAGGCGTTTTGGAGCTTTTTGAAATTTGGGACCCCCCACCTGGGCGAAACCCCCCCTCGACCCCCCACCTGAGGAAAAAACCCCCCCTACCCCCCTCCCCCCAGGTCGGCCCGGAGCTGTTACATGTATGGATGAGACCGGTATAAAAATACCGCATACCGTATACCGTATAGCATTTTCGATACCGTATACATACCGTATAGTATGCTGCAAACGCTATAAAAACACCCAGTTACGCTAGTATACGGATAGTTCGCCTAGTTCTGGTCAAAAACAAATTATTTTTTTGTGGTCAGCCTTTCCTGTGAAAAACACAGCTATTTTTTATTGTGGTCCGTTTTGTCAAAGCTACTGGTTGGTTAGCGATCGACCGGAACCAAAATTTTCGCCGGAACCGGAACCGGAACCGGAACTTTTTCAATATTTGGTCCAAAATTTATAGAAACGTATTTATAGGCACGTCGTGTACAAATTCCTGTTATAAACATCAGCAGAAGTTCAAATCAACAACAGAATACAGACCTTTCAATAACAGTAGTCAAGAGCACGCAAATTGTACTTCAGAAAGAGAAGCTTTTCAACATTTTCAGGTTTCAGCTTTGATCTGTCACCTTCGGAGATGTTTTTAGCTGCCTTAAAGGCACAGTTGTTAAAAAGAATTTTTTTTGAAGGCCAAAAATTTTTGCTTTTTTTTAAAAAATTTAAAAAAAAATTTTTTTTTAAAATCGTCTTAAATGGGTCCAGCATGCTAGTACAGATACTTACAACAAATTTTCCACTTTTGCACCTTAAGTCAGTTGAGAAACCTGTTCGAAAACGACAATACAGCTCTAAACACTGCCTGTAACTGCATAATTTCACCGAAAATTGTCTTTAGAGGCACTTCTAATGATGCATAACATGGAAAACTGCATAATTTCTCCCCATTCATGCAAATTCTACTGCCCCCACTGAGCTGCGCACTTTATTAAACAGACGCAATAATGCTTGATGTAACTGAATATCCATCGAAAATAGTGAATAAAAAAGTTCCGGTTCCGGTACCCTTTTTCACCGGAACCGGACCGGAACCGCCAGTTCCGGCCGGAACCGGAACCGGAATTCCGGTCGATCGCTACTACTGGTAAGTAGTACCTACTGTCTGTTTATTTAAAGATTTGAATCTGAGCCGACAATATATTGAATTATATTTTGAATTATGCCTATTGTAAATATTAACTGAATTTTGGTTGGACAGATTTGCTCCACTTCAAGTTAGTGAAATGCTAACCAAAAATACGTTTTTGATTATATTCAAAAGCAAAATTGCAGATTTCTCAGCATATTACAAGTAGATACTTGTAATATCACATTTTCCATGTCAAGGAAGACAAAAAACTGCCATAAAGGTAGATTTTTTGGGATTTTCTAATCGATAACATGGCTTACAAAACCAAAAAACAGTACTACGACCTTTAAAAATGACATGAATTTACTGCAAAAATCTTGATGATTCAGTTTTAACAACTATGCGGTATTATACGATAATACCGTATAATATCGTACAGTCAAAAATACCGTATACCGGTCCCATCCCTAGTCTGTAGGTGTACTTTTCAAGGTCTGGTTTCAAGGTTTGATATGACTATATATGATATGACTGGCTTGATGCAGCTATATTTTGCGACGATAGGCTGCCGCTTAAGTCCGCAAATCCCGTTAATCTGCATGCGAAACTAAAAGTACGCTCGAAAGCTAGAGAACTTTTCAATAAAGTGCGACTTTTTGTTCTCCGGTATCCAAATTGTACCATAGCAGATATGTTTTGGAGCTATAAAATGCTGAATTACGGCTGCACCTATATAGATATTTTAAAGTGGAGTTTATTTCAGATTCCTGGAGGTCAAAGACCAAGGACACTGGTTAATCGAGGTATTTTCTATTAGATCGAGTCTGCTTTTAAAATGAAACCTCTTTAAATACCAAACTCAAAAACTTTAGTTCGTTTTCAAACACATGTGACGACAGGTCATCCGCCGAAGGGGAAGGGCGTACATGTAACAGGGGGTCTGCCCCCGCCCCACTCAGGCCACACCCCCGGGATGGGGACCGCCCAAGACGATTTTGTCCCCCCCTCCGATTTCTCTGGCAACTAATTTTTCGGCAATTTTTTGCAATTTGAGACACAAAAATTGTCAAAATCGCCTGTAAAACCGCACTTTTAGTCCAAATTAGCGATTTTTGACGATTTTAGCCGAAAAATTGCGATTTTTGAGCGTTTTTAGTGCCCAATAGCGTCCCAAACTTTGGGCTCAGACCCCCCGGCCGGCGCCAGATCCCCTAATCACGTCCCCCTCCGGCGGACCTAGTGCCATAGTATATGTAAGTGTTTTAGTTCTACGCTCCCTGGTGTGGGCACTGCAAACGACTACACCCAATCTGGGAGCAGGTCGGACACGCGCTTGACTCCTCCGACATCAGAGTCGGTCGCATCGACTGCACCCGCTTCTCTACCGTAGCCAACGCCTTGGCAGTCCACGGCTTCCCCACCATTAAGTTGTGAGTTTAACCTCCTCCTCTCTCAGCACAACACTCTGTCCCATAGATGCGGAGTGGCCAAACCGATTGAAATACCTTTACCACTCGGCTGTTGGGATGCTAATGGTATAAAATACCAAATAGTCAATGATATTTTCTGTAGCAAATAATACACCAAATAGTTTTCAAATAGGTCATTGAGTCTGGCACTTAACGCCGTTTATGGTACCGACACCATATTAGGTGCCCGTACCATAATATGGTACCGGTACCTAGGGTAGTGGTACCATATGGTACCCTACACATGCATGGCCATGGATGCCGGTACCATATATGGTACCGGTACCGGTAACAACGTGAAGGTAGTGGTACCATATGGTGCCGGTACCATATATGGTGTGTACCACCACAGACTCCGAACGTGGGGGTAGCAAATATGGTACCGGCACCTTATGGTGTCGGTACCATAAACGGCGTTAAGTGCCTGACTGTCATATAGTCTCGCCATACATGTAACAGGTCATCCGCCGATGGGGAGAGGGGGGGTTGGGGGGGTCTGGCGCCGGCCGGGTGTGGGTCTGAGCCCAAATATGTGGGGCGGGGGCATGGCCCTCAAAAACGCTAAAAAATCGAAAAATTCGCAATTTTTTGGCTAAAAATTGCCAAAAATCGCTAATTTGGGCTGAAATACAGCTAAAAAGTGCTGTTTTGCAGGCGATTTTGGCAATTTTTGTGTGTGAAATTGTAAAAAATTGCAAAAATTTGCTCGAAAATTTACTTGCCAGAAAAATCGGAGGGGGGGTCGGTGAAATCGTCTCGGGGGGGGGGGGGGGGCCCCATCTGGGGGGGGTCTGGCCTAAGTCGGGTGGGGGGCAGACCCCCCCAGACCCCCCTGTTACATGTATGAGTCTCGCACTTAGGGGCCGTCCATAAACGACGTCGTTCCAGAGGGGGGCAGGGGGGGTCGGCTGAAATGCGACGATAGACGACGCACCAGGAGGGGGAGGGGTTAGCAGAAAACGACGTCGCTTTTTCGGAATTTTAGGGAACTTTGAATGCATTATTTTCGATTTATGTACATTCTGTCAAAGATTTCTACATTCAGAAAAGGTTCCCAGAGTGGCTGAAGGGTCTATTCAATTCATTGTACAGTATGGCAACAAGAAAACATGACAGTACTGCATGTACTGCACTTTTATCGGGGGGGGGGGTAAACGGAAAACGACGTCGCCTAGGGGCCCCTTAACGCCGTTTGTGGTACCACTACCATGGTACGAAATCTGAACAGAGTGGTACCATATTATATTGTACCGGTACCGGTACCAATGCGAAGGTAGGGGTACTATTATATGGTAGCGTCAGCATTATAGTACCGGTACCTACTATGGTACCACCACAGGCCCCGAACGTGGGGGTACCATATATGGTGCCATACCACAATTACCGGTGCCATCTATTCCATAGTGCCATGGTGTCGGTACCATAAACGGCGTTAAGTGCCTGACTGTCATAAGCAATGTGGACTAACGAAAATACGTTCTCTCTGATTTCTTGACCATATGCAAACTTTACCAGGTTCTTGTAACCCTGCATTACAGTACTTGTACTGTACTGGAAAGAGAATCTAACAGCTCTTTAACGTACTGAAGCAGCGTTCAAATGTCTGTCAGCTGAGTCTAGTCAAATAACAGATTTTCAATCATACAGTAACAGATCCAATGTACACGGTCCAGATTAAAAAGTTTCGAGAAAAGTGGAACATACAGTTGAAACTTCAATTGGAAGAATCTTGTGTTAGGATCACATCTGTATAAAAAGTTCTAAACCCTTTTGTTGCTGTTTTAAACAAGCAAAATAATACAGAGGAAATTAGCACAAATGTTGTAAAATAAACTGAATTACTAGCTAATAGTCTAAGTAATTCTGCTCTTTAAACTATTTGGCATACAAAAATACAAAATACCAAATAATACCGTATCTCAAATTATACCGGATTCCATTTGCATCTCTACTGGGCTCTTCGTTGCAGAATTGATGTGTCTTTCTGACAGTGTGCTGAGCGGGGTGTAGACAGAACATTTAACCGACTTTTGTCGAATTGCTGAAAAGTCTTCTCTCTTATCAGATCACGCCGTTTTTCGAGCTCTAACCGTGTCATAGCAAAACTGACCGATTCGTAACAAAAGTCATATGCTTATATAGGGTCCGGCCAAAAAACAACCCAGCAGATTTTTTGCTGTAGCAACGGTAAATCTCAACCGATTTGAATGAATCTGTTTTGAATGAAAGACAAATAATTTATTGACAGATTGGTGCAATTTTATCAAGATACTCTGCTTAGTTACTGAGATATTTTACCTCAAAATATAAACAGATTTTGGCAATGAACAAGAGCGATTCCATTGCACTTCATAATAATAAAGCAGATTCCTACTGCTGGGGGCTAATGAGACTTTACCGGTGAAGTAACCGAGTGTGTGTTTCAGCAGTAAAGCCTCCTGACGTTAGCCGTTAGCTGTAAAAATCTGTTTTATTATGAAGTGCAACGGAATAATAAAAATCGCTCCTGTTCATTACCAAAATCTCTGATTTTACTTTGAGAGCAAATATCTCAGGAACCAAGTAGACTATCTTAATGAAAATTGCACCAATCTGTCAAGAATTTATCTTTCTTTCATTCAAAAATATTCATTCAAATCGGTTGAGATTTGCGGTTGCTACAGCAAAAAATCTGCTGTGTTGTTTTTTTTGGCGGACGCTGTAAAACATTTATAAACTGCTTTGTTTAGTTTCCGCCATGGCGTTGTTCATAACTACGAAGGGGACCGCAGCAAAGAAGCCATAATGGATTTTGCACTAAAAACGCTAGGGTACGATTGTTGTTTTCTGTTTGTTTCGGACAAACCGAGTAAGTGATGATTTACTTTCAGTCCAGAAGTGCGCAGAATCACAGGCACAACGAGTCAGGCGTTTCAACAAGTGCATGCCAAACACTCGAAGAAGCAGAGCTTTTTTGTGCTTGTACTGGAGCATTTCAATGCTGTCTCTCAGTTGAGGGTGAGAATATGAATCCTACCCCACTCCCAACACTAACTGACTGCTCAGAACTCACTAATTTTAGTTTAAACTGCCCTTTTCTATTTTAATCTGGCATCTGTAATGCAGCTATCAAGACCTATAGATGTTTTTAGAAACTTTTTGTCATTCTATTGGCACTTACAGTCAGGCACTTAACACCGTTTATGGTACCGCTACCATATATGGTGCCCCCACGTTCGGCGACTGTGGTGGTACATATGGTACTGGTACCATATAAATGGTACCGGCACCATATATGGTACGCCTACCCATGGCCATGGGTGCCGGTACCATATTATGGTACCACTACCATATATGGTACGAAATCTGAACAGAGTGGTACCATATGGTACCGGTACCGGTAACAACGCGAAGGTGGTGGTACCATATATGGTGCCGGTACCTTATATGGAACCACCACACAGGCTCCGAAGGTGGGGGTACCATATTTGGTGCCGGTACCTTATATGGTGTCGCTACCATAAACGGCGTTAAGTGCCTGACTGACTTAACGCCGTTTATGCTACCACCGACGCCATATATGGTGCCACTAGCCTAGCTACCCTATGTTGGGGGCCTGTGGTGGTGCCAGGTAAGGTACCGGTATCATATGGTGCCCCTACCTTCGCATAGGTACCGGTACCATATATGGTACTGGCACCCATGGTCATTAGTGTTGTTACAACACCAAAATTTTCGTTTGACTATGACTATGACTACAACCCGCTTCTTGAGTACAATACCAGATTAGTCCAATTTGACTATATCGTAGTAAAACCCGTTTGACAACTGATTTAACTACTTTTCGAAAGAGAGCCAAATCGAAATTTTCAGCGATATACATATAAACTTCAGTCACCTGAAATGGCTGTGATTGCATAAATCGTTTACTATGAAATAGATTGCATAATCAGAAGCTAAATGAGCGCATGAGTGCATAATTGTTTTTCTGATGAAATTTTCAAAAGAAAAGAAAAATGCTGTACAAAAATAGCCACAAAAATACGTAGGACAAAACGCCTTTTTCGAGAGAGTTTTTGAGTTCTTCCATTTCATGTTCTTCTTTGCTCCGCAAAACGTTTTTGTTAAGGTTTTGTACTGTGCGTGCAGTATATCATATTATTTTACCCCTCAAGGAAAACCTTACAACAGGCGGAGATTCGCTGACTGGCACCTGTCATTGCTTCAAAATTTTTTCTAACGAGTGATTGGTGTTCTAAAGTTCTTTCAAACGTAATAAGCTTGCAAAATATTTTGTTGAGAACAGCAAAAAATTGTAAAATGTGGGTGGAAAACCTTGCTGCTTATAGCAAAATGTAGTAATAAAACAGTTTGACTATTTGGTTTCCGTTTGACTGGTAACGAAGGTAGTCAAACTTTGACTTTCACTACTTGTCCGTTTGACTGCAATTCTTTGACTTTGACCAGTAGTCATAACGAAACAACACTAATGGCCATGGGTAGGGGTACCATATGGTACCATCACAGTCCCCGAACGTGGGAGGTAGCATAATATATGGTGCCACTAGCCTAGATGCCGGTACCGGTAGCAAATGGTGTCGGTAGCATAAAGGCGTTAAGAGCCCGACTGCTGGTATGTAGATGTGCCAGTGTATAGAATACGGCCGGTTTCTATGTTCTTGTTTCTCTGAGACCCCATAGAGTGTGAGTAAGTAGTGTTTAGGAGGAGTACGAAGCAGCTGCCAAGCAACTATTCACCAAATCCTACCTGTATGTAGTGGAACGAGCTCTCTTGCCCAGTGTAAGTTTAGATTTACCACTTGACTCTAATCTATGCATTTATCAACAACAAATTGCCGCAGTCAGCACTTACCGCCGTTTATGGTAAACCGAAGGTACCATGAAGGGCGTTGAGTGCCTGACTGACGTACTGCGGAGTGTGTAGAACACCATGAGAACCCACTGCACAGGCCAAAATTCTGTGCATACATTTGGCAGATCATCCGCCGATGCGAAGCAGGACTATTAGGCGATGCCGATTAGGCGATTTAGCGGTACTATTAGGCGACGGTACTATTAGGCGACAGAAATAATTTTTTTCTATAAGTCCGTACGGCAACATAGGTTACCACTAAAACATAGCACAACAATGCAAACAGCACAACAGCAAATAAAACAAAATTTAACAAAATAGAAAAGCAATTTCAAGGACTAATTTAAAGAATAGGTGCAACACCATGGATGGATAAATTCCAACTCACTGAGCACTCATTAGTAGAGTAGAAAACATTTCTGCAGATGTCGCCATACATGGACCGCCGGGGGTCCGGGGGGTTGCCCCACACCTCAACTTGGGCTCTACCTCCCAAACGACCCCACTCACCCACCTGAAGCCGACTGTTGTTCCTGACCCCACACACTAAAATCGCCGCGGCCCTCCCCCAAACCGGCAGGTCCACCCTCAAATTTTCGGATTTTGACTACCCCCAACCCATTTTTCCGGCCCATGTATGCATGTCGCAGAACATTTGTAAAGCGCCAGATGGATGGACGCGCCGCATCAAATTCTCGCTGCGAAACTCTGTGAGCTGCTTCCGCAAGTTATTGGTGCGTCGTGCATCGTCTGCATCCAAAGTGCGTTAATGAACATAGCAACCCAAAAAATATGTGGCCGACCCGACGGCCGCTCGCGTGCTCGACGCAAGCTGGGGAATAGGGGCAAGTGCCAGGATCTGAGTTAGAAACAGTCAGGACAGGTGGCTTGGTTAGCTATAAGTTAACGAGTTGTACTATTATCTATTAATGTTTTTTGTCGCCTAATAGTACCATCGCCTAATCGGCATCGCCTAATCGGCATCGCCTAATCGGCCTCGCCTAATAGTACCGTACCGCCGCCGATGGGGGACTCTGGCGCGAGCAGGGGTCTGAGCCCAAATTCTAGAGAGGGGTTGGACACTAAAACCGCTCAAAAATCTTGACAATTTTTCGGCTAAAAATCGCTAATTTGAGCTCAGATACAGCTAAAAAGTGCTGTTTTACAGGCGATTTTGGCAATTTTTGTGTCTAAAATTATAAAAAAATGGCAAGAATTTGCTCGGAGGGGGATCGGAAAAATCGGCTCGGGGGTCCCGATCAGGGGGAGTCTGGCCTAAGTCGGGTGGGGAGGGCAGACCCCTGTTACATGTACGGACGTTGGCTGTTGCAGAACGTGTCAGTGAGTGGGTTGCCGTCAGTGATTTGTCTGAAGGACGGGTCGGTATTCGAATACGACCAATCAGGTGCGTGCTGTTGCTTCTTATGCGTGCGTGGCTACTGTAGCTGCAGGGGAGGAGAGTCTGTTCACCTGGATCAACTCAGAGCGGTGGACGGCCATTCCAGAAGTGACCTTCGCCTCCTTCTACGACATCGGACTTTGCTGCAACAAGTTGATCGTGCTGGTCACTCTCGACGCTGCCCACATGTCTGAGAAGGACCACCCCATTAAAAAGTAATCCCCAAAAGGGAGCTCTGAGACAGAAGACCCAGTTAGTTGCATGTAGGGTAAGTGGTGAGGGAGTGGTGTTGTTTTAGATTCTGGAACCTGGCCAGACGCACAGCCAAGGGGAAGGGCCGAGCGTTGCACCGGCAGTTCCAGTTCGTCTGGAGCGGTGACGCAGAACTGAGCAGCAACATAGTGATGTCTGCGGCGCCGATTCCCAGTCTACTGGTGGTCAACGTCAGCAGCTACCAGTTCTTCTGGCCAGACGACTCTGCACAGCACATGACAGAAGACTCCATCCTCCTCTTTCTGCAGAGTGTCGCCGACGGACTCAAACTGGTCTGTCTGTCTGTGTCTGTCTGTCTGTTCTATGCAAATTTATGTCACCAGTCAACTGTTTCAGCCAATGGGCGGACGCGGAGTGCTGCAGCGAGTGAGAAGGATGTTCTACGAGTTCTTCTCGGCTGTCTATGTGAGTTGGCTATGCTGTTGCTTTAGAATGCAAAGTCTCAGACCAATATAGTCTGTAAGTGCAGGTAGGTAGAGGTGTTGTGTTTAGAGCATGTTCGCCACCCAGCCACTGCTCACCAGTTGTCTGTTCGGACTGCCGATCGGCATTTTGTCAGTGATCTGCTACTCCCTTTGTTCTGCTGACTTCAGCACTGAACACGACGAGATCTACCCGGATTCTGAGGAGTCAGGTATATTGCTTCTCTGGCTAGTTCACTATAAACAACAGATCAATACTTACTGGCACCTCTAATACTTGCTCTTTCGGACGCAAATCCTTTGTCAGTGCATGCCGGAAGCTAATACAGTCAGGCACTTAACGCCGTTTATGGTACCGACACCATATAAGGTGCCAGTGCCGTATATGGTACCGGTACCCATACATGTAACAGCTCCCGGCCGACCTGGGGGGAGGGGGGTAGGGGGCTTTTTCCTCAGATGGTGGGTTGTTGTTGTTGATAGCCGCCATCCAGCTATAGCCCCAAGAAAGCGGCCGTGGCAATGGGGTCGGTCCACAGGTCCTGAGCCGACAACGAAGTCGGTCGGGTAACACAGTCAAACAGATGGCTAGAGGTGTGCCGTTCAAGGTTGCAGTCAGGGCACAGCTCCGAAATCTCCGGGTGTAAGCGGTGCTGGTAAGAGCGGAGGAACCCGCTGTAACCCGATCGTAGCTGAGCCAGAGTAGTGCGCACCTTTCTGGACAAGGTGGCTTCAGAGGTGTTAATTGGTGGAGGCTCAGTCAGCAAAACCGCATTCGGTCCAAGCCAGCCATAGGCGAAATCCACGAAGTAGCTGTGGATGTTCTTCAAGTGTGCTTGGAAAGAGGATGCTCCAACGGATCCCAACTCGACCACTTCGTGGTGTTTGGTCCACAAGGTGTCTTTCATAGTGTCAGATGGTGGGTCGAGGGGGGTTTCGTCCAGAGGTGGGGTCCAAAATTTCAAAAAGCTCCAGAACGCCTGGAAATGCGTTTTTAGCACGTTTTTTTCAGTAAGGATGCTAAAAATCGCAATTTTAAGCTGCCAAATAGCTTTTTAGAGCTAAAACAAGCAAAAAATGACAAAAAGGGCTTCCAAAAACACCGATTTCTCTTAAATATCAGCAGTGGAAGCGCCAAATTCGGTTTCCAAAGGCTTTTCAAGTGAATTTTAGGCTAAAAATTAGTGATTTCTGACCCAGTTTGTTAATACTGGAGCCACTACTAGTACTTGTATTTTTTGGTCGGGGGGGGGGGGTCCCTTAACCTGTCTCGGGGGGGGGGTGAGGGGGGTTTGGCCTTTCCAGCTGGGGGGAGTAACCCCCCCAAACCCCCCTAGTACATGTATACCGGTACCGGTACGAATACGAAGGTGGGGGTACCATGTATGGTACCACCACAGGCCCCGAAGGTGGGGGCACCATATATGGTACCGGTACTGGTACGAATACGAAGGTGGGGGTACCATGTATGGTACCACCACAGGCCCCGAAGGTGGGGGCACCATATATGGTACCGGTACGAATACGAAGGTGGGGGTACCATGTATGGTACCACCACAGGCCCCGAAGGTGGGGGCACCATATATGGTACCGGTACCGGTACGAATACGAAGGTGGGGGTACCATGTATGGTACCACCACAGGCCCCGAAGGTGGGGGCACCATATATGGTACCGGTACCGGTACGAATACGAAGGTGGGGGTACCATGTATGGTACCACCACAGGCCCCGAAGGTGGGGGCACCATATATGGTACCGGTACCGGTACCAATGCGAAGGTACGGGTACCATATGGTACTGGCACCTTATATGGTGTCGGTACCATAAGCGGCGTTAAGTGCCTGACTGTAATAGTGGTTCACTGTCACTTTACGAAATGATCGCCGAAATTTGGCTAACTATTGGTTGGTTGGCAGAAAAAGATTTTCTAATGCTAATCATTGAGTGGAAGATTTTCTAGGGTGCCTACCGGTATTGATATTGGGTGATGGCAGTACAGAATATAGTTTTGGTTGATTTATTCGGTTCTGCTTGCAAACACATCCAATACTATTGTTTGGTGTTGGATTGTATGTGTATAGACTAACTGTGAAATGTGTATGGTAATTTATGTATACACGTTCAACAAAACAGTGTGTATTTTTGTGTGTATTGCTCTAAAATTTTAATTTTTGATAGATTTTTGAGCCAGAAATGCTTGGAAAACCGAATCTCGCATTGTCTGATGCTTGAAACAATGGTTAGCTTTGAAATTGAATTACTTGGCCATTTTTAAGGGTTTGAGAGGATTTAGAGGATATCTGGGGCCTGTTGCATAAAAGTTATCAGTCTGATGCGAACTACACTGATACAAAACAGAACTGATACATATCAGTTGCATTTACAGCGTTTCATAAAAAATAATTTCCTATCAGTGATCTTTTTTCGAATCAGTCCATGCGCTGATAGGTTTTGGCCTAACTGATACGAAATAAATTAGGACGAATCTTCTGCTTTCGATTTTTGTGATCGGAATAAACTTGGTGCAAACAGTCGCTTGGGCCATTTCCCAACGATAGTGAGACAGGTTTACCTTCCAAAACTCATTTAACTGTAAAATTAACAGAAATCATTATGAGATACAGTATACTTGAACAACCCTTGAGCATAAAGGCGGAATAACATATACTTTTCCCACCCGGTGGCACTGACACTTCCAAAATCGTTGCCAACCACTCAATTTAGACAAGCCAAACTGGGAAAGTGCCACCGGGCTGGTTTTAGCCGCGTCGGTGGCTCAGTGGGTAGCTCGCTGCCTCTGAGTCACGGCGGCCGCTGCATCCCTAGTGGTTGTAGTGGTTCATCCTCTCGGCGTGGCAAGTTTCTTGCTGCAAAGAGTTGGTCGTCGGCACAACGCTCCACCCAGGCCACCGAAAGCTGGTTACAGCGAGTAGGTAAAATGGGAACCAACTGGATCTGCCATTGCACCAAAGCCGCTCCTACAGCATGCCACATTGGAGAAAGATCAACGACGTCAGGTGCCGTCTGAGAAACCAGCAATAAGGCCAATACCGGTTTGGCCTCTTCGCCGGGCGGCCGTTGGGAGCTGTCGGCACCATGACGTCACCACGCCAGGCACTCTCTTAGTACCTGGCGCCCAACAGCATGGCTAGAGTGGCTTGGCAGTGAAAGGAGGGCAAACGTCCGAGATGACGAATACGGGGGTTGCGCAATGGACCGCAGAGGTCTGAGCGTAGGGCCGTGAGGCCCCCCCACACATCGGATCGGATCGGGCTGGTTTTAATCGGTCGGCGGCACTTTGTCAGTCCACCGAAGTCTGAATGAGCGGTTGCGAGTTAGAAAGTGCCCCATCTGGCAAACCTATACCGTGTTTATTCCAATAAGCCAACCGCAGCTAATTTATTTCAGAGTGGTGTGGACATGTGGATTATTAGAGGGCGTCTGATTTTGAGTATCAAAGAAAGTCAAAATCGTAAGGTTTCGGGAGTTATTTTCACCAAGAATTGTGCAGAAACTCTAAAAGATTTAGTCCTCCTCTTTTCTAAAATCTAAAAATTATGTAGGGTTTCAGAAGCCCTGATTTTGGTTTAAAGAACTATAACTATACATACTACGTAGGGTTTTCAGAAGTTATGACTAGCGTTTGCAAGTACTTTGAATAGGTTTCAGAAGGCCGAAGAAGGCTTGAAAAGTGTGTTAGAAGGCGTATTTATAAATAGTTTAAAAACTCCTAATTAGAGTTCGAAGTACTAAAGATAGGGTTTTGCGCGACTTTTAGTTGCCAAACCCGTTTTGAGGCCCAAATAAACGACACTGATGAAACCCACTTTACCACCACAGAGAGAGGGAGAGTTACAGTAAGTTAAAGCTATAAATGGTAAATAATATGTACATGCATGCAAGCAGCAGTGCTTCTGGATCGTTGTTGCTTCGATTTAGTACAAGTTCCTCATTAAACAAGTCCCTTCTTGTGCAAAAGATGGGTTCCTAACCACCTCTCATGACTGATAAAAGTGGACTGATACTGATACCAAATAATTTCCGTTCGTATCAGTGCACCGGTTTTATGCAACGCAATTTTCGTTGGACTGATATTATCAGTCGAATTTGCACTGATACAAAACAGTAATGGACTGATACCACTTGCACTGTTACGAAAAGTTTTATGCAACGCAATACATTTACACTGATAGAAATTGGACTGATATTATCAGACTGATAACTTTTATGCAACGCCCCCCTGCTGTTTATTACTGCAGCAAAGGTATCGGAATTTTACTATTCTATTTGAAATTTTATCGAGTTTTGCTGGTCAAATACACGTACACAGAAATACACATTTTGAGTACTCTTTGTGTATGGTAATGTGTATCGGAATTCTCACTGTATATGTGTGTATGTGTATACACATTCAAAAAACAGTGTATTTTTGTGTATGGTAAATGTGTATGTGTATACACAAACAACAGTAACATTTAGGCATTTGACTGAACTTGCAAAAGAAAAAATACCAGAGTATAGTATAGTTTTTCAGAGGAAGAAGACCACGAGAAGCTGGAATGAACTCTTACTTATACGAAGGCTCAACGTTCAAATATCTCACTGTCTTGCGTTCTAGTCTTTTTCTCCCAGTCATTTCTTGTTGCCGTTTGCACTTTTTATTCAACCATACTGTATCGCATTTTGTACAGTACACTGGATCCACTGTACAGTCGAGAGGCTATTCCTCTTGCTTATTGGCTGCTGTGCCGCAGGGGTTCCGCACTGCCCGCTCTTCTTGCCTTGTTTCAAGTTGCAAATTTAGGGCTCGAAATTTTAAACTTTTAATCTTTGATAACTACGCCAGTTGACACTACGCTGTACGTACAGTACAGAAAACAATAAGTCACGATCTATATGACACTAAATTTTCGGCTAAAATTCGAAAATTCCATGTAGAAATGGAAGTTTAGATGAGAAACTGTCCGAAAACCAGATTTCCAACAAAAATTTGGCATCAAATCAAAATGAAAACTTGCGAATATGGGAGGTTCTGTGCGTACTTAGGCCGGCCGGCCGCTGAGTGGAGTAATCTTGCTCCTGTATTGTTGGTTTGAACAATGTTGACTTAATCTTTCCGTTGTCATGTATGTGCATTCTTTGTTTGTTATCATTGGTCGTTGTTCTGCCTTGCGAAATCAGCGCTCTTTCGGTCAACGCTATCGAATTGACTGCAGCAAATTCTGGGCTATTCGAGTACTAACGCTCGCGCAAAAATCGCCAAAACCTGTATTCGGGGCTAACAATCGCTAAAAACAAATAGAGCTAAAAGCCGCTGTTTTACAAGCAGTTTTACAAGCAATTTTCATTCTTGAAATTGTAAAAAGTTGGCCCAAAATTGCGTCCCAGAAACATACACACGTAACAGGTCATCCGCCGATGGATACTAAAACACGCACAAAAATCAGTTCAAATACAGCTATAAAAAGTGCCCTTTTACAGGCAATTTTAGCTTCTGAAATTCTAAAAAGTTGCAAAAATTTGCTAAAAAATTACCAGAAAAATCAGAGGGGGTTCCAGCTCGGGGGTCTGGCCTAAGTCGGGAGATGGTAGATCGCCGGATGCCCTGTTGTATGCCTAGAACGCCTGGGACGCGTATGCCTAGAAATGTTGGAAGGGGTGGAAAAATAGTCTTGGGCAAACACCCTGATTTCTGTAGGTACGGTTCTGTTGCACAGGAAAGGAAGCGTCCGATTTCCTAAAGCTTGTTGCCAAGTGCAGCTGTGTCTGTGTTGAGTGGTGCAGTAAACAGTTGGCACATAGTCGACATTCCAGAGGGCTGGCGGTTCCATTCCCTGGCTATAACTTAAGGTGTAAACTGTGGTGGGAGAGAATGGCTGAGCGGTCGGACGCGGCAGTGTTCAACCGGTACAGCGACGACGCCCATCTGGGCTTGGACGTGTTTCCTGTCAGACTGATCAACACCAGAATGAGTCCGTTCTCCAGAGGCAGGTGCAGACACACTGACTGGGAGCAGTGCGAGAAACAGCGACTGCAGGAGTTGGAAGAGGTACTATGCTCTTTTACTCCTGCCCTCCCATTACTGGTTTGGTTGCTTATGCAACCTTTTTCTATCAATCGACTGAAAGGTTGTAGAATGCGATGATTTTTATAGTGGCCGAGTACTACTTAGTTTTCTCTCTCCATTACTGTCAAAATGGATTTAATTCTTTGCTTAAGAGGCGTTGCAAAAAAAAATCGGGCAGGGGGCGGCGGATGGAATTTTTTGACCCCCCATTTTTATTCGCTGATCTGAACCACTAAAGTGTGGATATTACAAAACCCAGCCGGTTCGGCTGGGGGCCCACCCATTCCGGAGAAATCGGCGCCCAAAGTTGGAAAACCATGCTTTTTCGAGCCCGCCGATTTTTAACCGACTTCCATCTTTGACCGGGTGCCGTAAGCGCATTTTTAAAGTAATCCTCACCAAATCTGGAACATTTATAGAACCAATGACGCTCTTTCATTTGCACCTACCGACGTCGGAGTCGGATTGTAATTGCCGATTTGACAAGCAGTTTTTTGCAGAGATTAGGCCGAAAAACACGTCTTCAGAAATACATATGTTTCACATGCGTGGCATCGAGCTATCCGGCTACAAATATAACACAACATAGCCCATCAAATGCGCTTTCGAAAACTGGTTTCAATTTTTTTGGATCTCTTCTAGTTTTGAAGTTATGGCCCTTCAAACTTTAGTGTCACGAAGAATGTATAAGGGAAGAATGTTCCACTGCGCGGCCGGCCGCTTGCAACAGCGTGGCCATGCGCTGCAACAAAATTTCGGGAGGGTGACCGAATTTCGGTCCCCCTCCCGAACGTTCGGGAGGGCGACCGAATTTCGGTCACCCTCCCGAAAAACTCTTAGGCGCCTATTGCAAGTGAACCCGATTTTGGCCGCTCGTGGCCGCTCATTGTCGCATCCACGATTATTCAGAGCGAAGTTTAAGCAAGAAAGCAAAAACAAATTGAGGGAAATATACAATAATAACATTTCATTTTGTTTGTTACTCAGCCACTAGGGATCGTCCCTCCTAAAACGAGTTTCTTCTAAAAGTATATGGTATTTCTTGCGCCTGCAAAGAAAATGTATCGCATGATTTGAGCGGTAGGCGTCCTCCTTTCTTAATTAACGCCGTTTCCCCCTCATCCCTGGCTGCTATACAATTTGAAAGTTTGCGTAAACACACAGACTCGTCTATATCGTCATTTTTTCGACAAACTCCAACAGCGATTTCTTTTTCTCGGAGTGGATGGACGCAAATCATTATTAATGAAAACGTTCTACTCAATCAGTTGAAAGCTATGTATAGCCCTTTCTGATTTTTTAGATCTGAGTTACATGCTTGTAAAGTCAATCATGGTAGCAAAGAATCAAGCAAGGAAAATGCACAAAATTTTTGGCTGCGTATGTGTATGTTTTATGCGTTAGTTTTGTTATCAGTAACGCATACCAGTATATACTAGTAGAGCTAGTATGTTAAATACATGTTTCTATCCGTTGTTCAGCCGGATATCAGCTGATTATTTCAGAGAGAACTCTGCTGAATTTGTTAAAAACTCCGAGCGAGCGGCCACGAGCGGCCAAAATCGGGTTCACTTGCAATAGGCGCCTAAGAGTTTTTCGGGAGGGTGACCGAAATTCGGTCGCCCTCCCGAACGTTCGGGAGGGGGACCGAAATTCGGTCGCCCTCCCGAACGTTCGGGAGGGGGACCGAAATTCGGTCACCCTCCCGAAATTTTGTTGCAGCGCATGGCCACGCTGCTGCAAGCGGCCGGCCGCGCAGTGGAACATTCTTCCCTTATACATTCTTGGTGTCACGCACGGCCATTTTCCCCTTTTTAGCACGATAGGTAGTGGCATTTATGGAACTGGACTGTTTCGAAGGCATTACATTGTCGATAAAGCGTTGTAATAATATAAATATAACATTGTAAATTCAGTCCCGACACATGTGCAATTGTTATGGATGCTTTCTTTAATACCGTTGTCAAGTAAATTAAAATTAAAATTAAATTAAATTCGAAAATATTTTACTTCTGAAGAGTAAATTAAGTGGCAAGTAAATTAATATTAAATTAAATCTCTGACGAAAATGGCGAAGCAAGTAAAAAGTAAATTAAATTAGATCGAAAAGCCTGAAAAATTTACTTTCAATTTACTTCTAATTTACTTCTAATTTGCTTCATTGACTATTCGATCTGTGCTAGTCTTGGCTCTCGCATGTAACCTTTGTGTGATCCTGTGCCTTTTCTGTCTGTCTATTTAACCACAGAATGTACATATGCTCTCACTGTTGAGAATGGAAACCCAGCTGCAATGCAGCAGATCATTCAACACAATTTTCTCCGAAATTGGAATCCTATACTACATATAGAATGTGAAGCTACAGTTTTCGTGCAACCATCACATACATCACAGGTCATCTGCCGAAGGGGGACGGGGTTGGGGGTCTGGCGCCGGCCGTGGGATCTAAGCCCAAAATTTGGGAGGGGTTGGGCACTAAAAACCCTCAAAAATCGAAAAAAATCGTAATTTTTTGGCAAAAAATCGTAAAAAATCTCTAATTTGGATGAAATACAGCTAAAAAGTGCTGTTTTGCAGGCTATTTTGGCTATTTTTGTGTCTGAAATCGTCTTGGGGGGTCCCCATCCGGGGGGTCTGGCCTAAGTCGGGTGGGGGCAGACTACTGTTGGCAAGTCCGACCTGAACCTTGACTTATTAATAAGTCTTTAACCTGAAACTTGAGGACTTGAACCTGAACCTGAACCTATATTATTTGAGCCGGACTTGAACCTGAATCTTAAATATGGACTTGATTTTCAGGTTCAAAACAGTATCTTTAAAATGTCAGAATTCCCTACTTCAATAACTGATTTTTCCTATATTACCAGCTGAATTTGTATTGCAGTCTGTGCATTTGCATGTTTGCTTGTTATGTATTTTATGCCATTTGAATTTACGCCGTCCGTTGTTTGTGACATGCGTCACATACAACTTTGCTGAAATGGATGCATTGTTGTTACAGTATCACTTCGCGCCGTAGTAGGAAACGAACCCCTACTAGACCGGGAGGAGGTGTGTTCCCTCACCCGTCAACCACCCTGACTTTACAAGCTTGGTTTTAAGCTTATAGGCTTCTGTTCCAGCTCAGGCTTAGGCTTGGATCCACTTTGTTGGTGGGTACAACAGCGTTTGGCTTTTCCTAAGTTGTTCGATATTGCTGTTGATTTTCTGTCAATACCTGCTTCATCAGCAGCTATAGAGCGTGCATTCAGCTTGACCAGTATTGCTTTGTGTAAGAATCGTCATCGGCTAAGTGCTAATAGCTTAGAATCTGAGTTGTTGATCAAAATTTAACATGGTTGTTGTCGGCTGTTGATCTTTGTTAGACAATGCACTGTTGAACCTGTTGATTGAGAAAACTGTCTTGTTTGTATCCGTTTGCTATCCTGCTCTGCTGGCCCTTTTTTGTTGTTTTTGCTATGTGGTAAAATTTTTATGTAAAATTTCACACTTGAAAAGGACTTGAACCTGAACCTATTGTCCAGGTTTTTTTTAAACCGGACTTGAACCTGGACTTGAACCTGAAATTTTGCGCTTGGACTTGACCTGAACCTGAACCTGTTTTTAAAAGCCCGGACTTTCCAACAGTAGGGCAGACCCCCAGACTCCCAGACACATGTATGCACTGATGCATGAAAACTTCTTTGTTTCATCAAATCCCGGTCTCTCCATAAGTTAGTGTTAGCCAAAGCATTACATCTGTTGCTTTGCTCCTAGAAAAAATAATGCTAATGCATTTCTGAACAACTTATTTTACCAAAAACATGAAGCTTAACCAAAGGATGGAGTTAGATTCATAGTGCCATCAGTTTACTAGAAATCCATACTTAGATATTTGGTGATTTTGTGGTATTTTCGGCAATTTTTTGCATAGAAAAGTAAATTAGAATTTAATTAGAAGTTGAAAGTAAATTAAAATCAAATTAAATTGTTGGTAAATCGGTCAAAGTAAATTAAAAAGTAAGTAAATTATTTTGTGGAGGTGTAAGTAAATTAAAAAGTAAGTAAATTACTAAACTAATTTACTTGACAACGGTATTCTTTAATCATGCCTAGCTGCAGTTCTGGATGGTAGTGGTACTGCTGGAAATCTCACCATATACCGGTACATCTCACATTACAACTATGACATAAACAGTGCTTTAGATATACATGTAGAACCAATAAGATATAAAGTAATAGAACTGAACAATAGCTCAAGAATGTCGCAAGATTTTGGTTACTACATGCGCTAGTTAAGCAACAGCTACAGTATTGCAGAGTTTCACTAATAGAAATAGTCATAGTTTCTAGAAATTACTCATTCTGAAAAGCCAGAATTGCGTAAAAAGTCATACCATTAGAGATTCTGAACATTGTGCATCACACAAAGGAGCACCAACCTATCATAGCAGCTAAGCTTATGCTGAATTTGTTTATCACATTTTTTGCTGAATGAGTAAATATAGTAGATGCAAATGGCAGTTCGACGAGCCAGCGCAAGAATCCAAAACAGTTTGCATGGCTACTGTTGCAAAACACAAGGAGATAAGGAGAAACATCTGAAATACCAATGATGGAAAACTAATTTGACAGATTTATGAGATGAGATTATTGAGCTGATCAGGCCAAATGAATAGCATTTGAAGCAGTAGCATGCTGTTTGCAATAGCTGCTATTATTATTCAAACAAATGTACTGTATGAAATGAACTGGTCCAGAATTACGTATACCATAGTCACTGAAATCAAACAACAACAGTTAATACATGGGCCGGAAAAATCCGGAGGGAGGTATGGAGACCTCGGGGGGGGGGGGGGGGGTCCCCCGAAAAAAGGCCAAAAAACGCCTATTTTGCCTTAAATAAAGCGAAAATTTCCTCCTCAGCCGAGGGGGAGGGGTATACCCCCCTTACCCCCCGGCCCATGTATGCAACAGTTTAACTTTTCTGACAAAATGCCAGATACCTGCATTTTGTGAATGCCTCTACCTAAACCTGATACCTGATTCTGTTTTCGAAGTACCGGTACCTGTACCTGTTCTATAATCAGGTACTTTCTCAACCAACACCTGACCACAGTAGCTAAATAATTCATGAGATTTAGGCCAGCGCGGCAAGTTTTGACTGAATAAACTAGAAGTATGTAATAAAACTGTGCCAAAAACCGCTAAATTAAAAGGCAAAACAACAGCAATCATATACAGTATAGATAAAAAAAAATGTCCCATCGCTTTTTCGGCCTTCACTCAAACGTTTCGTTCTCAGTCAATTCTTTACCGATTTGGCTCAAATTTTCAGCAAAAATTACCAACATGGTTGGCTAAATATTCTGCAAGTTTGGTGCGAAAATTCCAAAGGAAAAAATTTTTTTGAACCAGAAAGTGAAAATCATAGTGGTCTGTGTAAATTCAAATTTCCCGCGTAATTACGGCGCTATCGCTTAGATAGTTGCAGCAATTATCGGGCGGACATTTGGTCATAACATATTCAGACGGCAGCCCTCTGGCTTAAGGGACACTGAAATTGGGGAATTTTAAAAACATGATCGAAAATCCCATAGTTAAGAAATCTGTACATTCTGGAATCAAAGCACTGAATCAGTTGTCAATCAACACAGATTGTAGCAGGAAGTTCGACAAATGAATGAACCTGATATTTAAACTCTGTTTCACATCATAGAAACCTTCTCCACAGTGTTTTTAGAAAATCGAAAATCTTCTGAATTGTCATTTCACCGTTTTTACGAAGAAAAGTCACATTTTGTCATGTTTTTGAAATTCCCCAATTTTAGTGCCCCTTAAGCCAGAGGGCTGCCGTCTGAATATGTTATGACCAAATGTCCGCCCGATCATTCCTGCAACTATCTAAGCGATAGCGCCGTAATTACGCGGGAAATTTGAATTTACACAGACCACTATGATTTTCACTTTTCGGTTCAAAAAAATTTTTCCCGTTGGAATTTTCGCACCAAAGTTGCAGAATATTTAGCCAACCATGTTGTTAATTTTTGCTGAAAATTTGAGCCAAATCGGTAAAGAAGTGACTGAGAACGAAACGTTTGAGTGAAGGCCGAAAAAGCGATGGGACATTTTTTTTTATCTATACTGTATGTACCAGAAAAATCCGTAGGGGGGCTTGGAGGTCATCTCAGGAATCGGTCCCAAAAACTTCCAAAAATCACCAAAAAACCTATTTTGCCTTTAAAAAGAAAAAAAATCGGTGAGGGGGAATGACCGACTGAGGGGGGAATGTATACCCGCTGCCTGGCCCATTTATGACAGCAATAATATATGTACAGGGTGGGCCATTTATCTATTCCCGGTTTCATTAGGACATAACTTTTTGCTTTACCGACCGATTTTGCTGAAATTTTGTATAGATACACCCTGATACTTCAAGTTTTTACTGTTAAAATTTTAGCGCGTTCTGACATGAAATGCCTGAATAACAGTAAACTTTTCAAAAGTTCGTTATTGCACTGTGAATTCGTAGTACAGAACGAGGCTGGCGATTTGTTTCTTTTCTGGAAGAGGAACTGCTTTTTATGCAGGATGGGGCGCCTCCCCACTGGGGCCTGGCGGTGCGTGCATGGCTCAACGAGTGGTTCCCAAACCGCTGGATGGGCCGCGGATCCCCCAACATGCCCTGGCCACCACGCAGCCCGGACTTAACGCCCTGCGACTTTTTCTTATGGGGCTTTATCAAGTCAAAAGTCTATGCCACGCGACCGGCTGACATTCCAGAACTGAAAGAGCGCATCAGGATGGCCTTTGAAGAGATTACGGTCGAGATGCGGCAGAAGACTATGCTGGAGTACCGACTGAGGCTGGAGAAAGTAATCGAAAAAAGTGGCGGCCACGTGGAGACGCATAACTAGCGACCAGAGTGAAGGATTAATTTTAAATTTTAACTGTAAAAATTTGAAGTGTTAAGACATTTGTATGTAAAATTTTAATAAAATCGATCTGACTGGAAAAAAGTTATGGTTATATGAAACCGGGAATAGATAAATGGCCCACCCTGTATATTAGGTTTCTAAGAAATCTTGAAAATCACCGCGCTACTAGGCTAGGCGTTGGTTAACACTGCATTACTGTACGTACATATAAAAGAAGGGGTACCATGCTTTTTTGCTTAGGATGGTGTATCGGTGGTACAGGTGCCGAGAGTAACCAGTTCGTCAGCACTGTTTAGTGTGCTTCTTATACTGGGACCACACTGTCCTCCGAACCGTGCAAAACTGCATCATATGACTACAACAAAGTGCTGCGTTTAAAAGAGTAAATGACAGCATCAGGACCCTACATCCAGGCAACCTATCAGATTTATAACAATAATCAATACCTTCGGCCATTTAGACGGTGTTGATGCAGACATTCCACTCAAATCAAAACAGCAACTAAGATAACGGTGGTTTTCCTTCACTCTACCAATAGCGTTTGCAGCGTGCATGTTTAAGAATTCACAAGCAAGTACGACCTCGCCTTCACAACCATGATACTTTCAGGATGTGTCAGCAGTTAATTTACAAAGTCAGATTATATTATAACGCTTCAACAACGATTTTACAGCACTGCAGTGCTCAAATTGCCATTACCTAACGTGCTAAAAAGGGGAAAATGGCCGTGCGTGACACTAAAGTTTGAAGGGCCATAACTTCAAAACTTGAAGAGATCCAAAAAATTTGAAACCAGTTTTCGAAAGCACATTTCATGGGCTATTTAGTGTTAAATTTGTAGCCGGATAGCTCGATGCCACGCATGTGAAACATATGTATTTCTGAAGACGTGTTTTTCGGCCTAATCTCTGCGAAAAACTGCTTGTCAAATCGGCAATTACAATCCGACTCCGATGTCGATAGGTGCAAATGAAAGAGCGTCATTGGTTCTATAAATGTTCCAGATTTGGTGAAGATTACTTTAAAAATGCGCTTACGGCGCCCGGTCAAAGATGGAAGTCGGTCAAAAATCGGCGGGCTCGAAAAAGCATGGTTTTTCAACTTTGGGCGCCGATTTCTCCGGAATGGGTGGGCCCCCAGCCGAACCGGCTGGGTTTTGTAATATCCACACTTTAGTGGTTCAGATCAGCGAATAAAAATGGGGGGTCAAAAAATTCCATCCGCCGCTCTCATAAGGCAACCTGCCCGATTTTTTTTTGCAACGCCTCTTAATGCTGGACCTTGACGGCCAAAACCCTTACAAAATTTTCGCCACCTTTTTTAGGGAAGGCAATTTTATACTCTTGAACTTCCCGGCCGAAAAAGCGATGCCCCCTTCATTTTTTCGCCAATATACGTATGGTCTCTGATGAGATATTGATGAGGGTCAACCGGTCACCGATTTTGCTCATTTTTATATTATGTGAATTTGTACGATGTCAGGAGTACGCTCATCATTGGACCGAATAGCACAAGACAACAACAATTTATTGAATAGGGCACAGGACACAAAAGACAGTATTAGATGGCGAGAAAGTTTTCACAATATCTGGGGCTAAGCCCTAAGAACCATAACAAAACAGAACACAACACATACTGTATGCAGAAAAAGAATAAAATATCGTCGGTTCAATAACAAAAGGGTACATCGTTTTGAAACACCCCACGCACGTATACAAAATAGCTGAAAAAACGGACGAAAGTGCACAACCACAGAGACAAACAGATTTGACAATGGTGCACATCGAACCATGGAATCTGCCTTCCCCACCGACTTTGGCCAGACTCCTGAATGAGAAATGAAAACCCCAGAGAGAGACTATTTCTCCACTCTTCCGATTTTTCTTAAATTATGCCTATCTTGCCAATATTTACAATTTCAGCCACGAAAAGTGCTAAAATTGCCTGTAAAACAGCGTTTATGTGTACAGTATTAGTAGTATTAGTAGCCCAGATTAGCGTTTTTAGTTAGAAACTGCCATTTTAGATGATATTCTACCCCTCTCCCGGAATTTTGGCTCAGACCAAAACCCACTCTACCCGTTCGACGGATGGCCTGTTACGTGTATGTTTTCATCTACTGTATGTCTTGCTGCAGCTTTCCTGTCGCTTTATCCTTTTGGGCCCCTTCTGTAGGTGCCTTTGCCTTGACCAGAGACTGCTGCGGCTTTCCCAGGTATGCCACTCCGAAGTATTTTCGCACATCTCTAGACAACAACAAGAGCAGAAAGGGATTCATGACAGTGAAAAGCATCCAGAAAGTGTCAAAGAAATTAAAGAAATAGGGATTGACGTACTGACCAAGAATCCAGCTCCACTCCATTAGCTCAAAGCCCACAGTAAGACAGCCGGCGAAAATAAGCAATCGAAACTCCCGCTTGTCCAGCCCTGCCTCCTCCTTCTTATTTCCCACTTTCTTCTGCTTCCGATTGTGTTGAATCAAACTGACGCAGATAACGCCGTACATGATCAGCAGTGTCGGCACTGCCACGAACTGATCGAAAAAGACGCCGAACTGGTTGTAGACCTGATCAGCCTAAAAATATTCTGTACAATACAGTCTGTGCAGCATGCATGTACAGTCGGGGTTTGCGTTACCAAACGCGTACTATAGGGATATTCCCTGTTATGAGAATTTTTAGCCGATAGCAGATAGAGATATGCACAGGTCGGCATGTTAGTGGAGGATTTTGGGCAAGCTGGACCGGGCCAGGCACATATTTTTGAGAGGTGGCCTGCGCATGTACAATAGGGCCCAACCGGATCAAGATTTTCAACTGGATTATTAACCATTAAGTTTTGTGGAAAAATTTTTTTTCGAACACCTTTGAGAGGCCAAAACACCCCGCACCCTAAACAGCACACTTTAGCGTGCTTATTTTGTTTGGCCAACACATGCCTAACTGTTGATAAAACATTAGCTTGGCAGGGCCTTTGCACAAAAAGTTATAAATATTTTTAGAAAAATGTGGAGTGGCGTTTTGCGGCAATTTCGTTGTTTTTTGCTGAATATCCCGCTAACCAGCTATTTAGCTGTTAGAAACGGGATTCCAGAATATGAAAGGCCATTGGAACAGCTACAAAACCATATGCGATTCGGTATCCTAGGTTAAGAAGCGAATGAAGGGTGATCGTTTGATTGAAGGGTGTCAGACACCTGAAAATGACACTAAAAGTTCCTGCCGACTCAACTTTGAGGGGGTGAAGCTCCAGTTCCAGGGGTTGCTGGTGGCCGGGCATGCACTGTTGGTCTTCGTTTGAGCTCTATTTTAACATATTTTGATATAAGCCAGATCCGTGAGATTACCATGCTTGCTCACTCTCTTCGGCACCTACTGTAAGCTGACCGTTCTCGCAAAATGCAACTTAATTAGGTATTTTGATCACGGGAAGATAGATTCCTTCCAGCCCTTTACCCACCTGCCTTTTCAAAGCCTGTTTGCTCGCCTAAGCCAATCCTAAATCTGCTGTACAGTCTGTAAGCCTTAAACCAAGAAGGTCCAGAGCTACTTGAGCCAGTGGTAGAATGCTTTTGAAATAGCACAGCAAGCACTTTTTTAGCCAGACATGGGCTAGCATTTTGCTGAGAAGGTGGTAAATTTTCAATTCGTGAGGGGGTTGAGAGTTGGGTAATCCGAAAAGTCCGATTTTTTACTAAAATCAAGGCTTATTTTTCGTTAAAATAGGTTAAAATATTCTATTCTGAGCTCATTTACACCTCATCTAGGCATACTTTTATCATAATTTTCTATACAACATTTTCCTAAAAATTCCTGAGGGGTAGCGGTGGCCTAGGTAGGTAGATCGGAGCCTGAGGGGGGTCAAAGCCGTCAGCTCCCCGTTACCCATGTCTGCTTGTAGCATCCTACGATAGTCAAAGTGATAGTAAGCAAAGCTAAATCAATCTCACTGTAGAGTTGGGAGTTAGGTAAGCGTGAAGTGAGTCATCATATTGGGACCATCCACTCGGTGTCAGCATTGGGAGAAGACAGGCTAGTGGAGCTATCCACGTGAAACTGATTGCCGCCGGCGTTATTTTCTTCCAAATCTACAGTCATGCCTTCATATTAGAGTGCAAACAATACCTGAAAAACCCAATACCCTATACCAATACCAATACCTGAGACCCCCAATACCCAAATGCTTGCACGGTTGAACCAAAAATTGTATTTCAGTGAACCATACATGTAACAGGGGGGTCTGGGGGTCTGCCCCCCACCCGACTTAGGCCAGACCCCCCAGATGCCCCCCCCGAGACGATTTCACCGCCCCCCCTCCGATTTTTCTGGCAAGTAAATTTTCGAGCAAATTTTTGCAATTTTTTACACTTCCACCCACAAAAATTGCCAAAATCGCCTGCAAAACAGCACTTTTTAGCTGTATTTCAGCCCAAATTAGCGTTTTTTGGCAATTTTTAGCCAAAAAATTGCGATTTTTCTCGATTTTTGAGCGTTTTTTAGTGCCCACCCCCTCCCCCAAATTTTTGGCTCAGACCCCCCCGGCCGGCGCCAGACCCCCCCAACCCCCCTCCCCCATCGGCGGATGACCTGTTACATGTATGCAGTGAACAGGTATATTCCAATGATGCAGGCAGGATCTTTTTCACTGGTATTAAAATTTTGAAAAGGCCTGATTACACTGCCCAACCAGGGCGAAAAAATTTTGAAAAAATAGCCTTTGAGCCCTTTGACCAAGGTGTTAAATTTTGAAAGTGCTTGGTTGGGCCGGATAAAAAGATTGAGCAAAATTAGCCTTCAAAAACGCGTTTAAAAGGCATTTCGACCATAAAATTAAGAGGAATTACAAGTTTTTATAGTTCAAAGTGGCCTGGTTGGGCTTTTGCCCGACAAGGCCAAGAAAATTTTTATAACGTAGTCTTTAAAAACGCATTTAAAAGGCATTCTTAGCATAAAATAGACAGTTTTAGTACATAATTAATTAGTATCTCTTATTTTTGACAGACTTTCTGTTCCTACCTCCACCGCAATGGGAGATGTACCCACCCTGCACCCCTGGACACGCCACGTCACTGCCTTTATAAAAGCACTTATAAGCCATTCTGAGTGTAAACTCCAGAAATTTAGTACTCAATAATGCGTACGTAGTTCAATCGCGTTTCATATTTTTGACGAATTCTTTATCTTTTCCTAACTCGGCCGGAACGGGTGTACCGCCCCAGCCCTGGGTTGGGTACGTATACATGTAAAGTACTGGCACATTCTGTATCGTTAGAAATGACACCATTTTTATTTTAGATAAGAACAGGGAAATTAATTAATGGTGTACTAGCTAGAAAAGCGGGACACTATAAGAAATTCTACTAAATTTGAATTGATTAACGCAAAAACAGCTACCTAAACCTAATCATCGACAAACCTTTCGATTTTTCTAGATTATTTTTCAGGTCAACATCGATATTTTTCGCTTTTAACCCTGAAAGCGTCCCTAGTACATATACATTGTATGGTTACTGTAACTACCGTATCCCAGGTGATGGTACTTTTAAAATTATCCTGTTTCGCTTATTTCTTAGTTTCAGGCTTAGGCTTAGGCTATTTTGAACCTATGCCTAACTGTAAGCTTAAACCTGAGCTAATTTTCGGCCCCATTATGAACGTAAGTATTGGGTATTGGGGGTCTCTCTGAAGTATTGGCATTGGGTTTTTCATTACAGTAGTGACCTCCAAAGGTGCAGAAGTATAGCAAGCAAAGGATGGATAGTCAAAGTTGTTATGAAGTTCTCTGTAGTGCCACTTCCGAAAAGGCCGCCAATTAAAGACTTACTGCTGAATGACTGAAGGGATGTAGGACAGCTGTATACCGATTGAACGCAATCATAAGGTTGGCGACTAGTTGCGTGTAGAAGAGAGAGTACTTTAGAAGGTTTTCCAACGTTGCTGCCAAGGTACTATGGCGGATGTAGTGGTAGAAAAAGTATTTGCTGATCTGAATCAGAGTGAGCTGCAGTGAAGCCACTAGCAGGTCGGCTACTCCAACCGATGCCACCAGTAGGTAAAAGCTGCCGTTTAGTTGCTTTCTATATTTGATCAGAACATACTCGACCATCGGGTAGACCACCAGAGTGACTCCCAGCAGCATTCCTCGCACCAGTTCGTACAGCATTCTCTTTTCTTCTTTGGGGCGTGCAACAATTATGTATGTACATATTTTTTGCCATTTCGGAGCCCTCTCCCCTGATAATCGCTTGTAATAATTTTTTGACTCCCCCTGCGCTAATTACGTAATAATTTGGCTACCTCCGGCAATTTCAGGCTTTTAGAGTTGGAGCCGAAATTTTCTTTATCGATGTGTTCTGGGTGGCTTTTTGTTACAGATGAAATCAAGGTGTTTTATCATGGATTTTTGAGCTGCTGCCATATCACTTGACTGCATGATCGATCGATAGTCATAAAAATTGAGTGGATGGATAAGTGCTGTACCCTTACAAACTCGTGATACTTTATTTATTTATTAATGGATTCAAATCGAGACTACATGTACTGGCATGTACAAACTAAAATTATGGCCAATTCAGTGATTTCTGCACTTTAAAAAATAACGTTTTAAAATTGCACCGTAATAAATAGTAATCATTTGGCGACCCTCCTCCCCTCATGCCATTACGTAATTTTGCACGCTCCCTTTCAGTACCAAAGAACTTCTAATACTTTTCCAAGTCCTTTCGCGGGGGCTTCTACTTGTATTCAGAGTGGGTTGTATTGTATTAGAGTCTGAGTTGAGCTTCTAACAGTCAAGGAAGTAGACACCATACATTGTATATACAGTATACTGTATGTGATGTGATTGTTATGTTGATTGTTATTTCCCTGACTGTTAGAAGATCCCAAAAAATACAAGAAGCCCAGCCACAGTTGGTGAACAAATTGTTTTGAAGGCCAACAATTTTTGCTTTTTTCTAACTTAAAATTTTCTTAGTCGTCTAAAAGCTGTCCCGGGTGCTAATACAGGTACTTTGAACAACTTCTCCACCTTTGCATCTCAATTCAGTTAAGAAAGCAGTTCGAAAACTCCTACACAGGCCTATAAACACTGTCTACTACAACTGTATAAATTTAACCGAAAATTGCCTTTAGAGGCATTGGCTGCCAGCATTTTTTAAGTTTTTTTAAGTAGAGTTTTTAAGTCTTCAACCGGAACAGGTTTTTAAGGCATTTTTAATGCAAAAAATAGGATTTTTAAACGCTTTTTTCGATCCAAATAGGGTTTTAAAGCCATTTGTTGCCGGGAATCCCAAAAAAAGTCGACAAAACCCACTTTTTTTACCCCAAAAATGGGCAGCAAAACCCGCGTTTGGACCCAAAAAAACGTCGCAAAACCCACTTTGGACTTGGTCCCAAACCCTATTTGGGATTTGAAAAAGACCCGGAACGGAAAAACCCAGCGACATGTATGGTTTAGACATCAGCCGCTTAGACCTCAAAGAGAAAACCAGTGGATGAGCGATTCAAGAGAAATGCGCACATCCACTTAATTACTGGTAACGAAGGAGATTAATGAGCTTCTTAATTATACACCTGCTCTAGAAGACGCACACCCAAACAACATGTTATTTGTGAGTTAAGAACACTACCTAGCATGCGTATACAGGGTGTATTGTGGTGGGCACACTGGCCTCCGGTGCAGGTACATAGGAAGAAAAGTGGGTCAAATGAGAGAAAGCAATTGATTACGTACACTGTATGTACTATCTTAGCCACACTTCTCTGCTCTCTCTATTACGTTTAATCTTAGCTGCTAAAACTGGATAGGGAGTTCATTTCATGAATCTTCTTTTGAAATTGACCGATTTCCGTCATCGTCTTACTAAAGTCTGTTCAAAAATCTTTGGCGCTGGGTACATCCGGCAGTGTCCCGAATTTATATGTCATGTGATCCCCATACATGTATATATGGATCTGTTCCTCTCATCAACGAGATTAGTATACTGTTCTCGAAATTTGCATATTATCCTTTAGTTAGAAGAAAGAGGCCTGACAAAAAAATCGACATTTTTGGCAAAGGGCCAATTTTTGTGCCGATACCAGATTCGGATTCCCCAACCTTCAGGCATCTCAAAAATACTACCATATATGGGTCTACGATCAACCCTACCAAAGTTACACTCGATTTTCTAACGCCGACAAGTGGTGAAAATTTTGCTCTCCCATAGTTAAGCACAATAATTCATTCAAGATCGAACACATGGGGGTTTTTTTCCTCCAACCAATTTCAGCTTCACGATTCTATACTATTTCGGACATGGTGAATCCAGCGGTCACATTGGTTTTGCTCTACGACTTTGATTTCTGCTAGAAATTTGACCTCGAAGATAGGGTGTCCACCTGAATTTCAGAAAGGCATAACCCAACGTATTTTGGATGGCCCTTGTCAAAACCGCATACATGTATATATGGATCTGTTCCTCTCATCAACTAGATTACTATACTGTTCTCGAAATTTGCTTATTTTACTTTGCTTAGAAGAAATAGGCCTGACAAAAAAATCGACATTTTTGGCAAAGGGCCAATTTTTGTGCCGATACCAGATTCGGATTCCCCAACCTTCAGGCATCTCAAAAATACTACCATATATGGGTCTACGATCAACCCTACCAAAGTTACACTCGATTTTCTAACGCCGACAAGTGGTGAAAATTTTGCTCTCCCATAGTTAAGCACAATAATTCATTCAAGATCGAACACATGGGAGTTTTTTTCCTCCAACCAATTTCAGCTTCACGATTCTATACTATTTCGGACATGGTGAATCCAGCGGTCACATTGGTTTTGCTCTACGACTTTGATTTCTGCTAGAAATTTGACCTCGAAGATAGGGTGTCCACCTGAATTTCAGAAAGGCATAACCCAACGTATTTTGGATGGCCCTTGTCAAAACCGCATACATGTATATATGGATCTGTTCCTCTCATCAACTAGATTACTATACTGTTCTCGAAATTTGCTTATTTTACTTTGCTTAGAAGAAATAGGCCTGACAAAAAAATCGACATTTTTGGTAAAGGGCCAATTTTTGTGCCGATACCAGATTCGGATTCCCCAACCTTCAGGCATCTCAAAAATACTACCATATATGGGTCTACCATCAACCCCACCAAAGTTACACTCGATTTTCTAATGCCTACAAGGGGTCAAAATTTTGCTCTCCCATAGTTAAGCACAAAAATTCATTCAAGATCGAACACATGGGGGTTTTTTTCCTCCAACCAATTTCAGCTTCACGGTTCTATATTATTTCGGACATGCTGAATCCAGCAGTCACACTGGTTTTGCTCTAGGACTTTGATTTTTGCTAGAAATATGACCTCGAAGATAGGGTGTCCACCTGAATTTCAGAAAGTGTTGTTGTCTCGTCGGCATTAGAAAATCGACTGTAACTCTGGTAGAGTTGATCATAGACCCATATATGGTAGTATTTTCGAGATGCCTGAAGGTTGAGGAATTCGAATCTGGTATCGGCACAAAAATTGGCGCTTTGCCAAAAAAGTCGATTTTTTGTCAGGCCCCTTTCTTCTAAGCAAAGTACAATATGCAAATTTCGAGAACAGTATAGTAATCTCGTTGATGAGAGGAACAGATGCATATATACATGTATGGGGTTTTGACCAGGGCTACACAAGATACGTTGGGCTATGCCTTTCTGAAATTCAGGTGGACACCCTAACTTCGAGGTCAAATTTCTAGCAAAAATCAAAGTCGTAGAGCAAAACCAACGTGACCGCTGGATTCAGCATGTCCGAAATAATATAGAACCGTGAAGCTGAAATTGGTTGGAGGAAAAAAACCCCATGTGTTCGATCTTGAATGAATTTTTGTGCTTAACTATGGGAGAGCAAAATTTTGACCGCTTGTCGGCGTTAGAAAATCGAGTGTAACTTTGGTAGGGTTGATCGTAGACCCATATATAGTAGTATTTTTGAGATGCCTGAAGGTTGGGGAATCCGAATCTAGTATCGGCACAAAAATTGGCCCTTTGCCAAAAATGTCGATTTTTTTGTCAGGCCTCTTTCTTCTAACTAAAGTATAATATGCAAATTTCGAGAACAGTATAGTAATCTCGTTGATGAGAGGAACAGATCCATATATACATGTATGGGGTTCCCACCACGAATAAATTCGGGACACTGCCGGATGTACCCAGCGCCAAAGATTTTTGAACAGACTTTAGTTTTTCATCGTATATATTCACATATACAATATGTGTATTTGAACCAAACCAAATCCAGACCATACACAGTCAGGCACTTAACTCCGTTTATGGTACCAATACCATATATGGTGCCGGTACCGTGGCTAGTGGCACCATATATGGTACTGGACGTTCAGAGCCTGTGGTGGTACCATATAGGGTATCCCTACCTTCGCATTGGTACCGGTACCATATATGGTACCACTCTGTTAAGATTTCATACCATATGTTTATGGTACTGGTGCCATTTATGGTACCGGCACTGACGGCTATGGGTAGGGGCACTATACGTGCAGTATATGGTGCCGGTACCATACGTTGGGGTACAATAGGGTGCCACTAGCCTAGGTACCGGTGCACCATATATGGTGTCGGTACTATAAACGACGTTAAATACCAGACTGATGTTAGCGTATGAGCCGGCCGTCCATATAAATGCGCCGATGGCCGTCAGTCGCCCGGATTGTATCTGGCCGCTGGAATAACCCGGCCTTTGGCGGGCCCCGTGCCGAGCTGCTTATTACGCATCTGCCTGACGATTGTCTCGCCGCTGACTATCGGGCCACACAGCTATAACTCACTCAATGGTTTCTAATTTCGAAAATGACTTGTATTATCTGAGTGGCAAACTCCAAACCAGTGTCGGCCTGCAGATCATGTGGGGCGCCAAAAATAGTAAAACTTCGATTAATCTTTCACTTCCTCTGACTCAAAGGCTGCAGCTGACAGACCGGCCGCAGTCATATGACCCTGATAGACAAATGACCTGCTCCTGGCTTAAACAGGCTGCCCTCGTCAAAATTGCGCAGCTCAAATCGTAGCAGACACCTGCTTTTAGATGTTGAACCAGGCTCTATGTACTAGTAGGCCTCGAAGTTCAAGAATAACGCTATTGTAAAGTTCTTTGGAAAACACAGAATACAGTCTGGCACTTAACGCCGTTTATGGCACTAGCACCTTATGGTGCTAGTACCGGTTCAATCCACCTTGCGCACAACGAAAATATTTTTCTGCAACAGAAGCCAACTGAACTAGATGGGCTGGGCATAGTACCTAGTGGCAGATTCCTCTAAGAAAATCCATGCATTCGATCAAGCCCTGTTGATACCACTCGGCCAGTCTGCGAATTTTGTGATCCCCTACTTTGAATTGCGCCAAACCTGTAACGGAGTTGTACTGGAAACGGGAGTACCAGAAATGAAAGGCCATTGGAACAGCTACAAAACCATAATATGCGATTCGGAATCCTAGCTTAAGAAACGAATGAAGGGTGATCGTTTGAATGGAGGCTGTGAGACACCAGAAAATGAGCCCGAAAATTGCTGCCGACTCCACTTTGAGGGGTGTAGCTCCGGTTCCAGGGAGTTGCTTGTGGCCGGGTATGCACCGTTGGTCTTCGTATGAGCTCTATTTTAACAGATATTAATATGAGCCAGATCCGTGAGATGACCCTACTTGCCTACTTTCTTCGGCACCTAGTACAGTAAGCTGACTTTCTCGCAAAATGCATCTTAAAACAACCAACGTCCTCTGCGTTCTTTCTTAGTAAGAAATGAATAAAGATTCAAGCGGCACCTTACCAAACCGCTGTTTGGCCCGACACTCAGCGGGGCAATTAGCGTCAGGCAGGTAAGTAGGTAGGTAATAAGCAGCGCGGCAAAATATAATTTTGAAACTTGGTCAAGTTTTCAACGGTACAGCTTCTGAGATATTTGTTCTCAAGTCAAAACAGAGAGTTTGGCACTGAACAAGAGCGGTTGCCACAGTAAAAAAATCTGTTTTGTTATTGTTTGACGGAACCTGTATAATATTGAATTGAGGCGCGTCAACGCGCGTCGCAGATGGAACGCACGATGCGTTGGTGGTCGGAGTGCACTGCGTCCTGGCGCGAGAAGTGGTCGCGTGTGCGCGATGAGCGCAACAGATGCCGCGACGAGGTGAAGCAACTGAAGGACCAACTGGACGACTGCAAGAACAAAATGCTCCAACTGCAATCTGAAAAGTCCAAGGTTGAGAATGAGAATCAGGCACTCAACACCAAGGCCTATAATCTGAGACGGGAAAAGTCCAGACTCGAAATTGAGGTGTTTGTTTTCTTTCTTTGTTTACTTTAATTTGTTCAAATCCTTTCTTTTATTACAGTTGCGACATAGCACTTCTGGAGGTGATTTGGCCAAACCGGAAGAGCCTATTCCTGCTCCGCCTGTGCCGGTGGTACCAATCATTCTGATCGATAGAGAAACGCAGTGTTCAGAGGAGTTGACCCTGGACAGTGAGACCGACGCTTACGTCCTGGACAGTGAGACCGACGCTTACGTGCAGCAAGTGCTCGATAAACTGGACTGCTCCATGGTTCAGCTGCACAAGGAAAGAGAGTGAGTGTGAACAGAACAACTTGATTGTTTGAGTCCGAACTACAGAAGTCTTTTGTTTCACTCACATGAAAGGTTTATAAAAACATACGTGAAGTGAATGATTGGTTATTGTAGATTGAGTCGGAATCTGGAGAAAAAGTGCAATGAGTTACAGTCAGAGTTGAGTATTTTCCGTGCCAAATGCCAGGAACTTGAGGCAGCAAAAGCAGCAGTCCAGGAAGAGGTATAGTGCAGTTGTCCTAAATGTAAATACAGTCATGTCTCGTTATAATTCGGTCATTCGCCTTCCGGACATGATCGGGCCAGCACCGGTAGAAACAAAGAATTTTGCCGTTCAGCTCACCTAAGTGGAAAAAGTTGAAAGGCTGCTGTGAGCTCAATTCTTAGCCGTTTGTTCTGTAAATTGGTCTACAGTTTCTTTCGTTGGAACTGTAGTGGCGGACAAATTTGTAGAAAAAAATGTCAGCTTGTTGGCTTGCAACGGTTGTGCAAAAGATTCAGTTTAGGTGAGCTGAACGGAAACAACGTTTGTTTCTACCGGTGCAGCTGCCAATTTTCCCCATGTTATATGACTGGTTGGTTAATCCGGACAAAACACATGTATTTGCGGTCATAACTTGGAATGCTGTCTGGTAAAGTGATTCTTTATTTTTGACAGAATCCATACGCAATTATTTTAATTCAGACTTGAATTTTCAATCAAATGGCGCTTTCTCTTGAATCAAAATGTGATTTGGTTTGCCTTCTTGGGGCTATAATCAGCTGAATTTAAGTTTTTGACTTTAAATGAGGAGGTACTGTTACAGAATCTGACACGGAACTAAGAAAAAGCTCTCATTTGACCCGAGAAACAGTGTTTTTGCTTTGATTCGTTAATCCCGACAAAATTGGTCGGTCCCAACTTGTGCGGATTAATGAGACACGACTGTATTTTAAAGAATTACCGTTTCAGGTTGAAGAACAGAAACAAATTCATCAGGAAGAAATTGAGAAGCTACGAAACGATCGCGAGTTTCAATGGGCCGAATCGACCAAAGTCCGTTTTAGCATTGTAGCTTGACCAGGGATGCCTACCAAATTCAAAGTTTGAATTTGATTTGGTATGGTATAGTATAAACCTGCTCATTTTTAATTTGATTTGGTATGGTATGGCACTAGAATCAATTTTTATATTTTATTACTAATAGAAAATTGGTATAGCGTAATTTTGGTAGGTACAGTATACCAGATTCAGTCTTTGAATATGATATAGTGGAGCTAGAGACTTAGCCATTTTGAATTCGATATGGTATGGCATAGTACTAAAAGCAATTTTTTATTTTAATACTAGTAGAATTCTGGTATGAGACATCCCAGAACTTGACCGAGCGACCGACACAGATTATAATTGAATAGTGAAAAAAGTCAGTTAAGGGTTTCATCTCTGAGCTGGAAATGGCCAGGAAAGAAGCCGAAACTGAAGTGGACCGGTTATCCACAGAGAACGGTTATCTCAAGCAGCAACTGGATAATCAGAAGAAGACATAAAAACAAAGATAAACGTGCTCTGATTTCTGTTGTACATACGGATTAGGTAATTAGTCTAATTAAAAGTTGGCTCTGTTCAGGTGCTAGGCAACCAAAACGGCTGGTGGTTTCGGTCGAGCAGACCAGTTGCTTGCATATACTTTGTGATAAGCGTTTACGTTAGTCAGCTATGCGGTTTGGTATATTGAGCTTGGCTTTTCTCATCCTCATTTGCATTTCACTTTTGCTCACCTGTAGAGCGTTGGGCCGCAGTAGGGGCAGTTCCAGAGGACGAAGCCGAAGCAGAAGTCGAAGCAAGACCAAAATTCACAGCACTTCTAACAAAAAAGGTGTGAAAAGATTGTAATTTTTGGCTGTATAAGATCAACCAGAAGGTTGTGTTCAGCAGGTTCGTTCGGCTCTCTCTTTCTCTCTGCCAAGTCGGCCGGCAAGTACTCCACCAGAAGAGTGACTTCTTTCTCTCCGCGATTCCAGACATTCGTGGCTGGAGCTGCTGTTGGTTACATGGCAAGTAGAGGCACCAAATACTACATTGGTTCGAATAAACGGAAGGGATACGAGGTAGACAGACACTTATATTCTACCTTTCTTTCATAGTAAAACCATGCTTGTTCAGAGTGAAAAAGGCATTTGCAAAGCGCAGGTCGATTCGGACTTGTTGAAGATCAACCGCACAAACGGTACTCAACCGCTGTTTGGAAAGGTGGATGTCTACTTCCTGTAAGTAATAGAAATCTCTGTAGTTTTAATTGCTAGAAAAGCTGTCATTTTCAGCTGCAGCGGAAGCTGTTGTGAAGACGAGTGTTGCGAGCGGAACATCTATGCCGTCCTTTTCTTTTTGTACGTATCTACAGTCCGCCATCTGAATTTTTCTTTTTCCCTTCTTAGGCCATATACTATCCTGTCTGCGTAACAAGGGGCTTACAAAATTTCGCAATGGTAATTTTACCCGGTGTCGGGTCCTCCTCCCTTGATAATCGCCCTGACCCCCTCCCCTAATTACGTAATAATTTGGCTACCCCCGAAATTTCAGTTTTCTGAAGAGTTAGAGCCTAAATTTTTGCGTTCAATTCCATGTAAAATGACGTTTATATTCAAGTATACATTGATAATTTTCTTAGTTTTCTTTACTGATGAGCTACAACTATGTACAGGTACGTATAGTCTTCGTTTTACACTAAGCCATCATTGGGTGGCTTTTTGTTAATGATGAAACCAAAGTGTTTTATCGTGGATTTTAGGGCTGCTGCCAATATCACTTGACTGATGATCAATAGTCATAAAATATCGAGTCGATATACCCTTATAAACTCTTAATAAGATGTCAAAGTCACCATTGCCATTTAGCATTTGAAAAATTGGAAAGTTGAGAGTCGGCCGGTTAAACGGTAGC
>JASANB010007359.1:0-10344 GCA_030248155.1 Sabatieria punctata | reverse complement strand
TAAGCGGACAGTGACCTCACCTACCTGTAAATGTTGCTGCATAGCAGGTGTGAGCTCATTTGATTGGTCAGTGAGACCTGCAGTTGCCTGTTCATTCAGCTCAACCTGATCAAGAGAGTTTTGGTTGTGTGATGGTTTGAAATAATCACTGGAGACCAGCTCCCGAACAACTCGGAGAAGCAGAGCCAAACTGTCCGAGCACAGCATGAGCTGAAGCAGATCGTTGCGGATTCGAATTTCAAGCAAAGGACCATGCAAGGGTGTGGTCGATGTAGGCAAGGGTTCTTTAGTGGAAGACAACAGTTGCTCATTGACTGTGACCTGAAGTTGACTACGACTGTGATATGAAGTCACTGCACTGCTGCAAGTGTCAACAACCTCTAGATCAAAGAATCCCATGCTGGCAAGGCACACAAAATCCTGCTGACTAAAGCTGATCGATGACTGGTTGCCGAAAGTGACAGTTTTGGAGCCAGCTCCACCTCTGTAATATGCCATCAGCCGAGCGTCCTCAAACAAACAGTGCAATCGAAGCATTGAGAAGTCCTGCACAATCCTGCTGCTTATGTCACAAGAGTCCAAGGCAAGTCTGAAAACCAGTGTTCACTAGACAATGAAGATGTCCATTTCAGTGTACCTGATTTGCACCGGGAAGTCCTTAGAGATTACAGAATGATCATAGACCAGCTGCGAGTTCCATGCATGCACATGCAGTTCAGTAACAATTTGCGGCAGTTCGTAGCCCGGAATGGGGTAGTCAATGACATCAAAAAAGTCCACCAGCTGAGTAATCCAGAACTGGTTTGTAGAGTAGACCGGCCGCAGATGCATGGCTGAATTTCTCAAGCCAATCGCAACCAGTATATCCTGTGCAATAATATGCAAATTTTAATTCTTCGTAAAATATGATACCTTGACATTGTTCTTTGGATCCAGTTGCAGTCTGAGGCCCAGTGCAAAGTTATCTTCATTTAGCAGTGGAGCAAAAGAGAGACCATCAGCCACTGGTTCCAGCTGTACACACTTGCTTGGCTTTCCAGTGGGTTTGCCAAATGCCATTGAAGTGACATCATATGACCAGCGTATGATGTCATCGGATGTCACATCTGCAGTGGACAGCTTAAGTCAGTCAAGCGATATTAATTGAATCTTATCTTACTTTGGTGCCACAGCCATGCTTGCTCCAGAGTGAGGTACAGGTAGATGAGGTTAGGATCTGCTTCGTACCCAGCCACCACAAACAGCTGAGCACCTTTGGCTTCCAGAGCCAGATCGACACTTTGGTTCACCTGCTGAGGTTAACGATTACTGAGCACGATAATTGTCAAGTCATACTTGAGGAACTGTCGTCCCTAACAATGCCCTAGCCTTGTTGCACTTCAGACTGACACAGATTCGATTGGAAGCCAACGATTTGCGACTTGCCACAGACTTCGCTGCAGGATGATCTGTTACAGTACTTGCAGACTCTGACTCTGATTCTTCATCAGAATCTGAAGCAGCTGTTTGACCAAAAGAAAATCCACCTAATGAACAGATTTGAGCCGACCTCTGTGAGCGGAAACTGACTGACACAACTGGAATGCTGCAGAGGTGGAGTCTAGTGCTGGTACATGAATACTGTAATAAGCGCTCGTTGCTGATTGGCCAGACTCTCCAGATGCTGGGTGAAACGCTGGGGAGCATGGCTCCCATAGCACCAGATCGTTGATCAAACTGAACACCAATTTGCATGCATTGACAAGACAGATGTCAAGACTACCGGTTATAGAGGAGCTCATAGAAAGCTTTGTCTTCAAGGCACAATTTCAACTCTGGAGCGTCGATTTCAATGTTGAGATCTGTATTCCCGATGCATTTGCGTGAAAACTCAGCCATTTCAGCACGATCACCAACCAATACTAGCTGAAGTGCATTTGTAGGTCAGGTGGACATAAATGAAAATTTGTATATGACTAACTTCTTCGTTGTCATAGACAGTGACCTTCTTGGAAAACGGTCCATCCAGTGTGGGACCAGTAAGTTTAAAATATGATCCCCAGCTGCCAGTGGAGGGTTCGCTCTGCGCTAGTGGGTCCTGTTGATCCACTTTAAGACTTTTGTTTTGGAAGTCCCACTTTATGCACAGACTACAACAAATAATTTCAGGTTTCTCCTCAAGGCTTCGAAACCAGTTATCGAAAAATTATTCTCGCCCATATCACAAAACTGCTCTACTTCATAAAAAACTATCTCTGAAATTATGTCATCGATTCATAAATTTTTGCAGTTATGAGAGGTGGAGAAATATATTTTCTGAGAAAATACAAAAATAATTGAAATACATAGACTTCATAATTTTTTTCTAAGAAACAAATCTATTACTTACCTGCAAGGATCTTTCGTTTTTCCACGTTCGATTGAATTAGCATAAAGAAACTTTTGTTCTGAATCACCATTGAGCAAAGATGCTGAAAGTGCAAATTTTAGTTCTCTGCGTATGATAGCTGCATAGCTGCAAAAAATAGATTTGGTATTGTCTTTCAACCGAGCAAATCGTCATCAATCTTTTTATGTCCATAAAATGCCAACAGGCGAGCTGATTTTGTGTGCCACTGCACGTATGTAGCGCAGTAATAGACTTGTAAATCATTTCATCAGACTTGAACAAAATTCCCTGTGAAGTAATAGTACCTAGCCCTTAATAAGCGCTATTCAATAATGTTGAGAGCAGATATTGCTTGCAGCAGTGTCTAGCACTAATTGTCTGCACAAAAGACACTTAGCACGCGAGTTCACTTGTTCCAGGCTCTCCTGCCTACAGGAGGAAATGAGGCCAGCAATTAGTGTCTCTCGCACCCTTCTTATCTGGGCTCTTTTTAGCAATGAGCTGACAGAAGCCAGCCAGTAATCTGATATAAGAACAGCACTGGGACTTATTAAATTGACCAGACAGACTTCTGCTGCAGCTGAGACCATAATAAGGGCTACTTCACTCATATCTGTTGGTAGATATGAACCTAACGGCTCTGGCTGAGGTGTTGCGAAACTACTACACAGAAGCAATCCCAGTCTATCGCGTCGCCGTTCCTGTGCTGATGGCACTATGCCTTATCGGCATTATGGCCAATGGATTTCTGTTGCATACAGCCACAAAAATCTTGGACCTCCACCCTACCTTGCTTTTCACTTACAGTCTAGCAGCGTCCGATCTCTGGAGTCTGCTTATAATTCTGCTTGGCCTACTAGTCAACAGCTACTTGCCATTCGTTGCAAGAATCCCCAAGCTACTCCATCAAGACTGCTACATGCATGCGCTGGAAGCTGTAAGGCTCGGAGCACTGCTCACTTCAGTGCTTCATCTGTTAGTTCTGGCCATGTGCCACTATGTGGTCACCACCCACCCACTCACTCACAGACTACGATTGGTTCCGTGGGTCAAGCCAGCACTGATCTTTCTGTGGTTTATACCAGCTCTCTGTTTTCTGACCATCTTCTTTATCTACTACAAGCAGACCTTTGGCCACCCCAGCTGCACAGTAACTCTTTCCCACTCAGATGAGCTACGCGTGGGCTTATTTCTCATCGTCTCAGCTGCACTGCTCACGACTGTGCTGATTTATGTGCGCATGATCTTGAAACTGAACGAAATGCAGGAGCAGATGCTAACAGGACGACGGGCGAGCATCATCCGACGACGGACAAGAATGCTTCTAACGGCCATTCTGATCATCGGCACATTTCTGCTTGGCTGGTTACCTGGAGTGTTGTGGTTCATGATAACTTGCAATTCATGCCCATTACCGCTTGCTGATTTGTATGAGCATGCGCCCACTGTGGTGTATGTCTTTGGCATCACTGTCAATGCTCTGATTATTTTCAAGGCTGTGCTCAATCCAATTATTTACGCCGTGCGCCTTCCGGAAATCCAGAAGGTAGTTTGGAGCAACCGACGTCAGCGAGCTCCATCGAGGCGCTTCCGACTGGAGCAACGCTTCAGGTTGCCCGAGTCGGACAGACTGCTGATTAGGCAGAGCCGCCAATCGGTCACCCAGACAGCTAGTACTGCTAGGACTAATTGCCACGAGTTTGAAGAAGAATGTACTGCATTATAAATGAATAAAGAAATCTGAACAAACCTCACCTGTCACTTCTTTGCAAGACAGCCGGAAAAGACCCTGAGTGCCGAGTTTGTCCAGATCGGCGTTGGGCAAGCGCAGTCGAACGTTTCTGGCATCGCAGCGAACCAGCTCAGCTCGCACCCGACGCACCCACCAGGGAGCGCGACCGGATGCCGTTGAGGGGTCGCGCAAATCGGCGATGGGAATTCTAGAAAGGTTGAAAACGGATGAACGAAAACGACTGAAACAGTTGGGCACTTAACGCCGTTTATGGTACCGGTACCTAGGCTAGTGGCACCATACATCGTACCCCCACGTTCGGGGACTGTGGTGCTACCACATGGTACCCCTACCCACGGCTATGAGTGCCGGTACCACAGGTACGAAATCTGAACAGAGTGGTACCGATACCAATGCGAATGTAGGGGTACCATAATATGGAACCACCACCGTGGCCGAATGTGGGGGTACCATATAAAATGGAACAGGTACCTTACGTATATGGTACCGTCACAGGCGCGGAACGTGGGTACCATTATATGGTGCCACTAGCCTAGGTAGCGGTACCATAAACGGCGTTATGTGCCTGCCTGTGAAGTAGCTCAGTTACAATACGTATAGCAAACACTATGACAAAGAAAAGTTTTGCGTTTAAAAAACGGGCACTACTCTGCGTTTGTTAGTCCTTGTTGTCGTTCTAAAGCGACAGGGATAGCCAATTTAAACAGGTCGTAACAAACCTCAGGTCAATCTGCCACTGGGCACATCTGACATCAAAGTCGAAAACCGAGCTAGATTTGGCTGTGACCAACTGTTCATCTAGAGTAGTGCTGGCTACTAAACTGTGACCTAAAAGCAGAACAGAGTCTTACAACAAAGTGCCTCCAGTTCCAATCTCACGTGACATGGCAGCTTCAAACAGATCGTTCCGTAGCTCCAGACATTCGCCTGCCGCCGGCTGCGCGTCAAATGCATACGGCTTGTGGAGACTGGTGCTGGCTGAGGAACGGCCGGAAGGGGGAGTGACGATGGGGGCGCGATTGCTCAGATTGAAAACTCGGTCCACAAGCGTCAGATCCACTTCGGTATGACAGGGGGCTAGTTCAAAGGAGACCTTGTAACGCTGCAAAACTAATACAGTATGTCCACCCACCGGTTTTTCGAACTTTGCTCAAACGATTAGTTCTCGCTCGTTTCTTTATCAATTTGGTTCATGTTTTCGGGTAAATTAGAAATATGGCTGGGGAGAATTTGGGCAAAGACTCGTTCTGGTTTTATCACGCAAAAACTAAGAATCAGGGTGGTCGACGGAAATTCCATTTTTTTCGGTAATTCAAAGAGAATAGGTCTGAGACTACAGCCCTCTAGTTCAATGGGTGCTAAGATGGGAGAAATTCAGGTAACATAACATAACAAAACTTACAGTTTCGCTCTCGCGATTCGACAAGAACACTTTGAAGTCTGGCTCTTCCGCCCAGGCAGCGTCGTCGTTGTTCGCAAATTTCATCAACTCGACGTAGATGGGCTTTTCCGAATCGTTGGAGTCGGCCGCTAGGTACTCCAGAAATTGGCAGCGACCGGCGCTTATTTGAAGCATCAACGCGTCGTGCGTGCAGGCGCTTCCGTGCTCCAGTGTGTAGTCGAAGACTAGAGGAGATCCAACGAATCTGCAAAAGACACCTAAGCTTTATTGACATAATAAGATCACTATGTACTGCAGTCACGCACTTACGCCGCTTATGGTACCCCTACCTTGACACTAGTACCTGTACTGCATACGTGTAACAGGGGTCTGCGGTCTGTCCCCACCCGACTTAGGCCAGCCCCCCCCCGATTTTTCCGACCCCCCTCTCCGATTTTCAGCCAAGCAATTTTTTACAATTTCAGACACAAAAATTACCATAAAGTACCGTAAACGACGTTAAGTGCCCGACTATACTGAAGCCATTCTAAGTTTTAAACATAAAAAATTGTGTTCGTCCCTTTCTTGTGTTCTTCGTTTCATGTATGTCTTGTAGAGCCAATGTCTCAGGCGAACAAAACGCAAGCTGTTCGCCTAATACAGTCAAGCACTTATCGCCGTTCATGCTAGCACCATATAAGGTGCCGGTACCATGGTACCGGTACCCACGACCATCGGTAGGGGTACCATCCACCACAGTCCCCGAACGTGGAGTACAAAATACGGTACAGGTACCTCGGCTAATGGCACCATATATGGTACCGACAATGCCAGTACCATAAAAGGCGTTAAGTGCCAGACTGTAATAGACTAATAAACAGAAATAACCTCAAATGATCACGCGGAAAGGCTTGGTCACAGCGCAAACGCATCGCAGCCAGATCGGTACGCAAGGATAGGCCGAGAGCGCGAGATTCCTAAACTTTGAAGAGTTGGAATGGAGAACTGATTCTTTGAAACCTTTGCAAACTTGACTTGCCCTGAAGAAACTGTCGGCCCACTGATGAAGTTGGTGATTTGCCTCAGAGAAGCTCCTACCTCCATCGCGCAAAGGATCGCTGTGCGTCACGGCCAACCAGAAACTGCTGAGACGCGCCTTTATATGGGTGATTTCTGGTTTGTCGTTCCATTCTACAAATCAATCAAAATACATTTACATAGGGTGGATGGATTGTCCGGGTAGCCCCTGCGTTAGGCCACACAGCGGGCCCATCACGCACACCCACATCCTGCCCTTCCTTCGCTACTAGCCTAAACACATGCTGGGTGTCAGTCCGGACGGGTCTCAGTGGTAGCTGTCCCCGTTCCCGTTTGTCCCAACACGTGTGGTTGCTATTGTAGCTTTAGGTGGTTAGGCAGATCCAGTCGGTTCCCATCTAACTACTCGCTGTCACCAGCTTTCGGTGGCCTGGGCTGGGCTTTGTGCCGACCACTAACTGTGCCGACGTCTCTATAGGTTAGATAAAATTACAGTTAGTGGTGGAGAATCGATTACCAAATGGCATTTCAGGCCAAAATTAACGATTTGTAATTACTTTGCGCCGCTGTAAGATTTATAATTTTCTGTCGACCATCTGAGACTTGGCCTTTCTAGCTACCAATGACAAAAAGAAAGCAGAATCTATAAATTTCCTACCATCCACTAGTACCTACTTTGAGGGTTTTGGTTGGAAGCAGCAGGTTCAGTAGCAGAGACAGATCCGGTCAAATCTTGATTATTAGAGTTCATAACAATCGATGTAAATGTGTCATCCGTTGACTGCGTCTTTCTTTCCTTCTTGACCGGCTTTCGACTGGTTTCATAAAATTTCTCTTCCCCCGACCAATTGCCTAGAATAATAGAGTGACAGTCATTTATCTATCTCGGTTCTATCGGTTTCGTCTTACTGTAACTTTTGTCTCTGTCAATCAATTTCGTTGAAATTTTGACACAACATACACAAATGCTCAGAATTTTTACTCTCAAAATTTTAGCCCATTCTATCGCTTCAACTTTAGTTATAGACTTCCATGTGTCATCCGTCACTTTTTATGACACACCGGATAGTGGACACATGGACGTGCACAACCAGTGGTTGAAGTGACGGACTTGGCTAATATTTTGAGAGTAAAAATTACGAGCATTTGTGTATGTTGTGTCAAAATTTCAAGGAAATTGATTGACAAAGACAAAAGTTACAGCAAGACCAAACCGGCGATAGATCAATGGCCTCTACTTCACCAAAACCCAGCTACAGGCTGTCTCAATAAATGGACACGGTTCTTTTAGCTGCCATTTCCGAAAATTTTGACCAAATTGGCTGAAATTTGAAAAAGAGAAGTAAAAATAAGGGAAATTTTGTGTGTTAAAGTTTGGCCCAGGAAGCTTGACTCAGTCCTGAAATTTGAAGAAACTCTGCAAAACTGTGCGATATTTCGTGTCATAATTTCATGCATTGAGATTGAGACAGTCTTGAGAAAACAAGAATTACCCAGATTATCTGTTTTTACAGATATTAAAAAAACAGATGTTCAGATATTCTGCAAACACAAAATATTCCATAGTTTTGCATAGTTTCTCCAAATTTCAGTCATGTTAGTGAACGTTTGCAGTATGTTACAACAAAAAGGAAAAGTTTCTGTTAATAATGCTATTCCTATAGGAATTGAAATTAACAAATTTCACATTCTTGCATTTCTCAGGATTCAGTCAAGCTTCCCAAGCTTTAACATACAAAATTTTCCGTATGTTTGAGCATCTATATTTCAAATTTCAGCCAATTTAGGTAAAAATTTGCGTAAATGGCAGCTAGAAAAATGTGTAATTTTGTGAGAGCACCTATTAATTTACAGGTCTGTAGAAGAACAGTCTTAATGTAAACCGGCCGAAAAGTCGGTCAAGAAGGAAAGAAAGACGCAGTCAACGGATGACATTTACATCGATTGTTATGAACTCTAATAATCAAGATTTGACCGGATCGAAATGCTGCCACACTGAGACTGCACTGCTTCAACCAAAACCCTCAAAAAGTAGGAAAAAAAAAAAAAAAAAAAAAAAAAAAAACAAAACAAACAAAAAAAAAAAACAAAAAAAAAAAAAAAAAAAAAAAAAAAAAAAAAAAAAAAAAAAAAAAAAAAAAAAAAATCTAAAAGACTCCATTTTGAATTACCGAAAAAAAAAAAATAAAAAAGGAATATATCCGTGCGGACCTATCTTTCTGGAATTCTAGTTCAAAAAAAAAAAAAAAAAAAAAAAAAAAAAAAACAAAAAAAAAAAAAACAAACAAAAAAAAACACAACAAAAAACAAAAAAATAAAAAAACTTTGCAAAAGTGATAAAACCAGAACGAGTCTTTGGCTCAAATTTTCCCAGCCATAAAAAAATTTTTTTTTTTTTTTTTTTTTTTTTATTTTTTTTTTTGAGTTTTTTTTTTTTTTTTTTTTTTTTTGTGTTTTTAATAAAAATATAATTTTTTTTTTTTTTTCATTTTTTTTTTTTTTTTTTTTTTTTTTTTTTTTTTTTTTTTTTTTTTTTTTTTTTTTTTTTTTTTTTTTTTTTTTTTTTTTTTTTTTTTTTTTTTTTTTTTTTTTTTTTTTTTTTTTTTTTTTTATTTTTTTTTTATTTTTATTTTCTTATTTTTTTTTTTTTTTTTTTTTTTTTTTTTTTTTTTTTTTTTTTTTTTTTTTTTTTAAAAAAAAAAAAAAAAAAAAAAAAAAAAAAAAAAAAAAAAAAAAAAAAAAAAAAAAAAATTTTTTTTAAATTTACAAACAACGAAAACATGTGTAGAACCAAATGATAAAGAAACGAGCGAGAACTAATCGTTTGAGTAAAGTTCGGAAAAAACCGGTGGGTGGACATACTGTGAAGGGGTTTTGCAGCGTTACAAGGTCTCCTTTGAACTAGCCCCCGTCATACCGAAGTGGATCTTTGACGCTTGTGGACCGAGTTTTCAATCTGAGCAATCGCGCCCCCATCGTCACTCCCCTTCCGGCCGTTCCTCAGCCAGCACCAGTCTCCACAAGCCGTATGCATTTGACGTGCAGCCGGCGGCAGGCGAATGTCTGGAGCTACGGAACGATCTGTTTGAAGCTGCCATGTCACGTGAGATTGGAACTGGAGGCACTTTGTTGGGGAAGACTCTGTTCTGCTTTTAGGGTCACAGTTTAGTAGCCAGCACTACTCCTGATGAACAGTTGGTCACAGCCAAAACGGTTTCTCGGTTTTCGACTTTGATGTCAGATGTGCCCAGTGGCAGATTGACCTTGAGGTTTGTTACGACCTGTTTAAATTGGCTATCCCTGTCGCTTTAGAACGACAACAAGGACTAACAAACGCAGAGTAGTGCCCAGCTATGTAAACGCAAAACTTTTCTTTGTCATAGTGTTTGCTATACGTATTGTAACTGAGCTACTTCACAGGCAGGCACATAACGCCGTTTATGGTACCGCTACCTAGGCTAGTGGCACCATATAATGGTACCCACGTTCTGCGCCTGTGACGGTACCATATACGTAAGGTACCTGTTCCATTTTGCTTGGTACCCCCGCTATCTTCGGCCACGGTGGTGGTTCCATGGTTGGTGCCTCAAGGATGTCTGCATTGGTATCGGTACCACTCTGTTCAGATTTCGTACCTGTGTACCGGCACTCATAGCCGTGGGTAGGGGTACCATGTGGTAGCACCACAGTCCCCGAACGTGGGGTACGATGTATGGTGCCACTAGCCTAGGTACCGGTACCATAAACGGCGTTATGCCCAACCGTTTCAGTCGTTTTCGTTCATCCGTTTTCAACCTTTCTAGA